>CACVCL010032696.1:0-13966 GCA_902729485.2 Mus minutoides | reverse complement strand
TTTGGTTTTGGTTTTTGGTTTTTGGTTTTTCGAGATAGGGTTTCTCTGTATAGTCCTGGCTGTCCTGGAACTCACTTAATCTAGTTTTTAATAACTGATTTCAAGCCTAGAATTAGGGATAGTCAGCGTCACCTTCTTTCTCCTCTGCTTTCTTTTTTTTTTTTTTTTTTTTTTTTGAGACAGGGTTTCTCTGTGTAGCCCTGGCTGTCCTGGAACTCACTCTGTAGACCAGGCTGGCCTTGAACTCAGAAATCCACCTGCCTCTGCCTCCCGAGTGCTGGGATTAAAGGCGTGCGCCACCACTGCCCGGCTCTCCTCTTCTTTTTGAGTTAGGGTCTCACTATGTAAACGCAGCTGCCTTAAACATCTGAACCAGGTTAGCTTTAAACTCATAGAGATCCTCTTGCCTCAGCCTCCTGAGGGCCAAGATTAAAGATGTGTGCCACCATACCTGGTTTGCCTTTTGTATTTAAAAAAAAAAAGATTTATGTACTAACGTGTAGGTATGTGTGCCAAAATACGCTTATGTGCACCACGTGTATGCAGGTACCTTCTTCAGAAGCCAGAGACTGTCAGATCCCTGCAGTTACTGGCACTTGCGGCTTGATGTGGGTGCTGGGAACAGAATCCCTGTCCTCTGTAAGAGCAGTAAGCACTGTAAGTGGCTGAGCTATCTTCCTGGCTCCTTGCATTGTTTTTGGGCACAGTCTTAATGCTGAAGTCCATGTTGGACTCAATCAAACTCTAGGCAGTCCTCCTGCCTCAGCTTCCAAGTGCCAGGCCAGTAGAGAACTCAAGGTGTGGCCCAGACAGACCTTGACCTCATGGAAATCCTCCTGCTCAAGCCTCCCAAGTGCTGGGCTTTCAGAGTCGCGTGCGCCATGGTGACTGGTTTTGGGAATAGTCTTGCGTGACTGAGTTGTAGGTGTAGAAGGTCTAAGATTCCTTAAGTTCAGTATTGTCGTTGTTTGACTCTCAGTCTCAGAAATAAGGTCTTACATTCAATAATGTTTACAGTCTTTCCTTAATGTTCTTTTCCCAAACATTGTTTAGGAAGCCATCTTGACTTTTGTTTCTCAAAGCCCCGTTTGGGTTTAAATCGATCATGTTTGTATTTCAGCATGAGATAAAGGACAGGGCTGTGCACTTTAGGATTTATACATTTGTTTGTTGTGCACTGGTACTGTAAAAAGAGTTTTTTTCTCCTGGCTCTGTGCTCCCAGAGTAATGACTCTGAGACTCAAAATATGTTTATAAACCCCTTGCCTATAAGCTTTGCTTGGTGCCCTGATTAGATTGTAACTTAATATCACATTTATTCTAATCTAAGCTGTGCCACGTGGCTGGTTATCTCTGCTCAGCTCCCATCTTTCCCTCCTCCACCTTCCGTGGCTCCTCTATGCTTGGCTCTCTCTTAGCAGTCTATCTCCCTACCAGATGTCCCTCCTTCTGTTTCCTGCTTATAAGCCAATCAGCATTTTATTGGCAGGTGCTGCACCCTATAGTATACAAGAGATTTTTTTTTTTTTTTTTTGCTACCTGATAACCTCCAGGAAGCACATTAGTTGCTTCCTGGCCCATTGCCAATTTGCAGTGCATCCTGAAAACCATTTGTCTTACAAAAAACTGCTGAGAGGTGGTGAGGTTTGCCTTTAATCCCAGCCCTCGGGAGGCAGAGGTTCAGGACAGCCATGACAGAGTAAGTTGCCAGGGCTACACAGAGAAACCCTGCCTTGAAAAACAAACCAAACAGGGGATGGAGAGGTGGCTCAGCAGTTAAGAGCACTGACTGCTCTTCCAAAGGTCCTGAGTTCAAGTCGCAGCAACCACATGGTGGCTCACAACCATCCTGAATGAGGTCTGACACCCTCTTCTAGTGGGTCTGAAGACAGCTACAGTGTACTCATATACATAAAATAAATAAATAAATCTTTAAACAAACAAAATCCACAGAATGTGAGAAGTTATCTTTGCTTGGTATCTGTGTTGCTATTAACCTGGATTTTTATTTTTGAGGTTTTATCTAATATACACAGTCTTATTCTGAGATTTGGAGTCAACTATTTAGTGATGTGGAAGAGAATTACTATGTAGTTTACATATCAAGTTTTAAAAGTCTAAATTGATTTAATGGAGTAGCTTAGAATTGGACAGACGTTATTTGAAAGTGAAACAAATTTTGCTTTAATATACTCAGATCATAGCCCTTGCTCAAGTGTCTCTTGGAGGTAATACTTAGTTGTATTGTCCTGGAAGTTTTTCATTACCGTCAGCCTGAGAGCACATGAGGTTGTGCAGGCTGTATCCATGGTCCAAACTGATATTCATGTAAATGTTGAGCAAATATTTGCACCTCTGCCTTGTGCCAGGTGCTGTTTTAATCAGTGAACAACATGTAAAAAATGCCTGTTCACATGGAGTTTACCTAGTGGATCTAAAGTTCTCTTCCTTGCTAATCAATGACTAGAGTTGCCTGGAGAGAACTTACTGTAGCTGGCATATACCCTGCCTGAGGGGCAGGAAGTGCTCAAAGGTGTAAGGCTGAACATATGTTCATTTGTTCATTCACTTGCTAGTCCATTCCTTCCTTTGCTCTTTCCTTCTTTCCTTTATCTTCTGGGCACACTTGTGTGCACACCACAGCATGTGTGTAGAGGTTAGAGGACAGCTTACAGGTGTTGTTTCCCTTTTTCCTTCATGTAGGTCCTGGGAATTGAACCCCGTTCCTCATCCTTGGTGGCAAGTCCCTTTACCTGCTGAGCCATGCCATAGGCCCTTTCTTGACCTACCTTCCTTTCTTTCTTTCTTTCTTTCTTTCTTTCTTTCTTTCTTTCTTTCTTTCTTTCTTTCTTTCTTCCTTCCTTCCTTCCTTCCTTCCTTCCTTCCTTCCTTCCTTTCTTTCTTTCTTTCTTTCTTTCTTTCTTTCTTTCTTTCTTTCTTTCTTTCTTTTTTCGAGACAGGGTTTCACTGTATAGTCCTGGCTGTCCTGGAACTCACTTTGTAGACCAGGCTGGCCTCGAACTCAGAAATCTGCCTGCCTCTGCCTCCCAAGTGCTGGGATTAAAGGCATGCGCCACCACGGCCAGCTTTCTTGACCTTTCTAATGATGGCTTTTCTAGAATAAACTCCAGCTTTTAGTTCTCACTGGTTAGTATTATTTCCAAAAGATTTCTTGGGTGCCATTGAGTCACCTTGGACCAGGACAGGTCATGTCCAGATTCATAGCTTCATGGATATTAACACCAGTTTGTCCACTGCGGGAAAGCTAGTGTATGAAATGAAATTCACTTAAAAACCTCTGATAGTGGAGAGGACAGGAGATGTGGGTCAGGTTACATCTCAGTGACTCACTGCCTTTGAGCATGTTACTTCCCATGTCTTTCTGCTTTTTTCTGTGTTTGTAAAGTAGGTAAGATAAGCAAGGTGAGTTTGAGTCTGAATTGAAATTTTGTGGAGCAGCTGGCACATGGGTGGATACCCAGGGCCGTGGCCTCTCCTCAGCCTGCGCTTCCTTATGTCAGGGACTTTGCTGTTGCGGCTCCTGGGTGGCCTCTCTTGCCTGTCTTCTTGGTCCTAACTCAATCACATGTCCACTGCTGAGAATCAGATTGGCTTTCTGTTTTGCACCTGAGTGAGAGGAGAAACTCTCACTAGATGTTCAAAGCACTTTGTACTCTCATGATAGTCTTTATTCTAATAGGTTATCATGTCCATATATGGCTTGCTCTCTGGTCCATAAATGAGCCCCAACCCCATGCATATCAGCACTTAACCTGCCTGGATGACCTTCCTTCCTTCCAAGGCACTACTAGTTAATGCTCTCCATCGTCATGGCTTCCCGACTTATCCCTTGCCGCTCTGGGTCACATAGTTCAGCCTGAAGGAGTTGATTGTGTGTGTGTGTGTGTGTGTGTGTATCTCTTGCTTCCACAGGCTCCTCTGTGTAAGGACCTCTTTAATAAGTATGTGTTGATTGAGTGAAATTGCCTATTAGGTATTCAGAGAATTCTAGAGCAAAAATACTGCACTTTTCACTCAGGAAAGAACTCTTTGATACGTGTTTCATGTCTTTCTTTCTTTCTTTCTTTCTTTCTTTCTTTCTTTCTTTCTTTCTTTCTTTCTTTCTTTCTTTCTTTCTTTTTAAAATTGGAAACCCAGATAAGAGAATGTGGTGGGCTGCAATCACACCATCCACACCTATATTTTGAAGTCACTTTTAATAAGGGCATGCTTGTAAATTAGAGTATGCTTTAGTTACCTCTGGAGGGCTGACAGGTGCTAGACACTGTTGTATCTGCAGTCTCAAGTGTATTCTCATCTTACATGAGCATTTAAAGGTAATAGGAAATTATTTATCTTTTAGTTCGGGGGACTGGATCTAGGACCTTGGACATTCTAGGCAAGTGCTCTGCTACGGAGCCACAGTTGTCAGCTTTTTGCTTTGTGTTTGAGAGAGGAAAGGGTCTTACTGTGTTTGTGTGCCTAGGTTGGTCTCCAGCTTGATATCCTTTTGCCCCAACTTCCCGAGAAGCTGGGGTTTCTGGTATGTATCATTGTAGCTGGCATTGAAATTATTGCTTTTTTGGCTTTTGTTTCTTTATTTTAGAAATTTAAGGGGCTGGAGAGATAGATGGCTCAGTGGCTAAGAGCAGTGGCTTCTCTTTCAGAGGACCCAGATTCAATTCCCAGCACCCACATGGCAATTCACCACAACTCTCTGTTACTCCAGTTCTAGGGGATCTGACACCTTCACACACACACACACACACACACACACACACACACACATGCTAAAAGTAAATCATTAATCTGTGTTGTTTCAATGGTGGCTCATGCCTTTAATTCCAGCACTCAGGAAACAGAGGCAGGTGGATCTCTAAATTGTCTGCAGAGTGAGTTCTGGGGCAGTCAGGGATACACAGAGAGACCCTGTCTCAAACCAGAAACAACAAGAAAATAAACAAATGAATCACTAACTAAATAAAATATTTTAAAAATTGTTTAAAAATTTAAACATCTGTGTATATGTGTGCGTATGTGTATTTGTACACCATGGCACACACATGAAGTTGAGAGAACAGCTTGTAGGAGTTGGTTCTCTCTTTCCACTTTCTGTGTTCCAGGGATTGAACTCAGGTCATGAGACTTGGTGGCAGACACCCTCCCTACTGTGCCCTTTCACTGATTGCAAATAGTTAATTTTATGAATAAATCCTTTTTTCTTTCTGAGACAAGATCTCATGCTAACCTCGAATTTATTTCTTTTTCTTTGTATGCTTTTGTTCTTAGTATTGGCTGTCATTTATTTATTTATTTTCCTTCTGTGTTATAAAAGAATGTGAAGTTGTTATTATTGTAACTCAGAATTACACGTTTAAAGATAACTTGCGTGCCAGGGCCATGCAGAGTGCAATACTGGCCCCATGAGAAATGCCAGGTTCTCTGTGCATAAGGAATGGACGGGTTGTTACATACAGTGGGGGTGGAGTGAGTGGCCCTTGGGAACTGGAGTCTTACATTTCTCTGTGCTGCGAACTCCTCTGGCCTCAGTCATTCCATTGCTCCACTTTTGTTGCTTAGGTCCGCTTATCTTGGGAGCCTGGACATTTTGCTCATCATAAAGATTAGGTGACCAGTGACATCAGCCATGTCCGTGAGGCCTTTTGAAAGCCCACCTCCTTACAGACCTGATGAATTGTAAGTAAATAATGATTCCTTTTCTCTTTTCTTAATATTTTTCAGTTGTGAGCCTAGTGTTTAATGGGTGAGCCGTCTTTCCAGGCCTCTCTTTTCTACTGGGGTCTGTTGCATGTAAAAGAAACTTCCATCCATTAGGTATTTGATTTTAAATTTTAAGCCAGGTGGGTAGGACTGTTGCTTATCAGCAGAGTCCTAGGCCCTTCCCCAGTTTTGAAGCCCCTTCCCCACCACTACCTAGCACTTTTCCTGGGACATGGCTCAGTTAGTAGAGTATTTGCCTAGCATGCATGAAGCTGCCACCCTGGGTTTGATCTCTAGTACCCCATAAACCAGGCATGGTGAAACATGCCTTAATCCTAGCATTTGGGAGGTGGAAGCAGGAGAACCAAAAGGTCAGCTATATAATGAGGTTGAAGCCAGCCAGTGCCACATGAGATCCTGTCTCAAAATAGTAACAAGACAAACAAACAAAACCCCTTAAATCCAGTATGGTGGTGCAGTTTTTTTTTTTTATTCTCACTTTTGCCTCTTCACTACCAGGCACAAGGTCCACATACGTCAGCCTAGCATCTCCAGCAGTCAGCCGTCAAAGAGTTGATGAATGAATGTGCTTTCTTATGTCAAAGAGTAAAATGCTAGACATTGTACAGGACCCTAAATAGGCTGGTGGTGCGGGCATTGTGTTTAAATGCACTTACCCTGTGCCACAAGGGGAAAAAGAGTTTGATACATTGTTCTAAAGCTGTCTGCGTCCTATCCACATACACTATGGCTGCTCCCAGGACTGGGCATGGAACTCAGCGTCCTATCCACATACACTATGGCTGCTCCCAGTACTGGGAATGGAACTCAGAAACCTTGTATTTACTAGACAGTGCTCTGCCATAGAGTTAATATCACCAGCCCCATTATCTGACATTTTACATATTTCCAGATGATCCTTACACAGGGCAAATTTTGGAGGTCCTTTGCCCTTACTAGAACAGTCATTGTTAAATACATTTCCCAGAGCAGCAGTGTCTGCATCAGCTGGAAACTTGATCCACTTCAGACTTGTTCTCCTATGGAATCAGCAACTCCTTTACTGTTCAGCGGGTTTAAAATAGTTTCACCCTACAAGGCTGACTTTATTCCAAGCAGTTTTTTAACTTCAGGTCTCTCTATTTCCCTTTCAGCAAACCCAATCATTATGCTCCAAGCAATGACATGTATGGCGGAGAGATGCATGTCCGGCCGATGCTTTCTCAGCCCGCATACTCTTTTTATCCGGAAGATGAAATTCTTCACTTCTACAAATGGACGTCACCCCCAGGGGTGATTCGGATCCTGTCTATGCTCATTATTGTGATGTGCATTGCCATATTTGCCTGTGTGGCTTCCACACTTGCTTGGGACAGAGGCTACGGGACAGGGCTCTTTGGAGGAAGCCTAAACTACCCTTATGGAAGCGGCTTTGGCTACGGAGGTGGCTATGGAGGCTATGGCTATGGATATGGCTATGGCTATGGCGGGTATACAGACCCAAGAGCAGCCAAAGGCTTCCTGTTGGCTATGGCAGCCTTCTGCTTCATCGCTTCCTTGGTAATATTTGTGACCAGTGTTATAAGATCTGGCATGTCTAGGACGAGAAGATATTACTTGATTGTGATCATAGTCAGTGCTATCCTGGGCATCATGGTGTTTATTGCCACGATTGTGTACATAATGGGAGTGAACCCAACGGCCCAGGCTTCTGGATCTATGTACGGCTCACAGATATATACCATCTGCAACCAGTTCTATACTCCTGGAGGTACTGGTCTCTACGTGGATCAATATTTGTATCACTACTGTGTGGTGGATCCCCAGGAGGTATGAAGAGTTCTTTGTTCTTCCCACGCCCAATCTCCTCTCCGTAAGATTAGAGATGCTCAACTAGAATATGTAGACACTCAACTAGATAGTCAGTGTGGGAACATTTAAAAAAAAAACATGTCAAAGCCCTTCTTCAAATTATGCCAAAATATTGGGGGGAGGGGCTGGATGTCATTATTAAGCCATGATTAACGTTCCATATATTAATAACTATCTAAAGGATAGCTTGGTGATCTGTTATGTAACATCACTACAGTTGTGGAATGTCTTCACTGTCTCCCCAAGAAACTTTTGTGTTCATTAGCAGTTGCCTGTGCTCTGGGCAGCCAGTTTACTTCATATGTTTGCCTGTTCTCTGGTATTTTATAGATTTTTTTTATTTTTTGCAAGATATGGTCTTTTATGGTTGACTTCTTTTATTTAGTATATATATATATATATATATATATATATATATATATATATATATATTTTAAAGGTTTATCTGTGTTTTCATCATGTGTAATCCTTTAATTCTTTTTATTGATGAGTGATTTAAGAATATATGTCACATTTTATTGACCCAATGGTTTGTGAATATTAAGGGTGCTTCTACTTCATCTCTTACTTAATGCTCTTTGATCTTTGATGTACAAGTGTTTGCATGACTCTTAGCATCTTTTGAGTTGTGAGTAAGCCTATGGGTAAAGTTGATGAGCTGCGTGGTGACTTCCAGAAATGTGTGAGGGCCCTAACCTTTCTGCTTCCTCTCCAGAGGTTGTTACTGTCAGTCTGTCTGATTCTGGTCATTCTAATGGCTATGAAATGGTCCTTTATTTTAGGTGGCATTTTCTGTGTATGTTTTTTGAAATAGGATTTTGTGATGTGTCCCAGGCCATCCTTGAACTCACAGCAAATCCTGCCTTAGCATTCTGAATGACAGGAATACTTGTGCTTTGATTGGTTTTTCCTTGACAGCCAACTGGCATACTTTAATATATGTGTTAGACATTTGTCATCATTTGATATTCGGAATTTTACTTTTAAAATTGGCCTGCTTAAAATCTTTATGATATTCACACAAATCTGTATCAATAAGTAATGGAGTTTTTGTTTTTGTCTTTGTTTTTTTTTTGAGACAGGTTTTCTCTGTAGCCCTGGCTGTCCTGGAACTCACTCTGTAGACCAGGCTGGCCTCAAACTCAGAAATCTGCCTGCCTCTACCTCCCAAGTGCTGGGATTAAAGGCGTGTGCCACCACTGCCTGGTGTTTTTTTTTTTTTTTTTTTTTTAAGATTTATTTATTTTATGTATATGAGTACACTGTAGCTGTCTTTAGACACTCTAGAAGAGGGCATCTGATCCCATTACAGATGGTTGTGAGCCACCATGTGGTTTCTGGGACTTGAACTCAGGACCTTTGGAAGAGCAGTTAGTGTTCTTAACCACTAAGCCATCTCTTCAGCCCCCAACAAGTCCATATCAATGATTAGCAAATATTTCTCATTTTGCTACCTCTCTTTTTAACTTTTTTTTTTTAAATGATATTCTTTATACAGAACTTTAGTTTTGATAGACTCTCATTTGTCTGGTTTTTCATTTGATGATTTTTGCTTTTGGTGTCTTATCAAAGAAAGTAAGGGTCTTATTGTATAGCCCACATTGGCCTGGAAATTGAAATCGTACTATAGCATCAATCTTTTGAGCACTGTAATTATAGGCACATGAACTACCTTTCCTGCTCCATTAAATTTTCTCTATGCCAGTGTCCAAAATGATTTGACTGTATGGATGATGGTTATAGCTCATTGGTGGAAAGCCAATGAGGCCTTGGGTTAGAAACATCTGGGGTTGGATATAATTCAGTGGGCAGAGTGTGTGCACAATCCATGAGGACTTGAGTTTGGATCCCAGAACCCATGCAAAAACTCAGGCATGGTGGTGTGCCCATGTAACCCCAGTGTGGGTGAGACAGAAATAGGCAGCTCTGAGGGGTTCCTTGGCCAACCGGTCTAGCTGAAATGACAACCTCTAGGTCCACTGAGAGACTGTTTCTCAAAAAAATGAGAATGAGAAGTGTGGAGGAAGACACCTGTTATTGACCTTTGACCTCCTCTCACAGATGGACACACACATGTATAGGCAAGTATACCCATGTGCACACACAAGGAGCATGCAACATACACACACATTGGTCATAAATATGAACGTTTATTTATTTTTAAAGATTTTATTTTTTATTTATGTATGAGTACACGTTACTGTCTTCAGACACCAGAAGAAGGCATTGAATCCCATTACAGATGGTTATGAGCCACCATATGGTTGCTTGGAATTGAACTCAACCTCCTGAAGATTAGTTAGTGTTCTTAACCACTGAGCCATCTCTCTAGCCCAAAACATTTATTTTTTGTTTTGATCAAAGCATTGATCCCATTAATCTATGGTTCTGTCCTTATACCCACACTATAGTCTCTAATTTTAGCATTATAGTACGTTTTGAAATTGTGAAGTGTGGATTCTCTTAACTTAGGTCAAA
Organism: Mus minutoides; assembly: GCA_902729485.2. Lineage (NCBI taxonomy): Eukaryota > Metazoa > Chordata > Mammalia > Rodentia > Muridae > Mus > Mus minutoides. The sequence goes on along the minus strand of CACVCL010032696.1, from coordinate 3,895 downwards.
ATTATTTTGACTAGATTCTTTATTTCTTGCATTTCCATATGATTTTTAGGATTATCCTTTAGGATAATCCTTGTGCATGGTAGGATGAGTTTTAGTTTTTTACAAGCCCACTTGCTAGGACTTTGAAGAGTTGCCCCAAATCTGTAGATTGGTTTTGGGGAATCTTGTCATGTTTGCAATCGCATATCTTCCAGTCAGTGAACAGAGAGCCTCTCCCTATTTTCTTCAATGGATTTGGTAGTTTCTAGAGTGTCAGTACCTTTTGTCCAGGTGATTCCATGTGCTGCTGGGGGTGGTGTGGGGGTGTAAAACCCTACCTTAGGAAACTGTGATTCATCTTAATTACATTAAACCACAAACTCTGCTGCTGGGTTTTTTTTTTTTTCCTCCCCTTGACTCAGGAATTCTCATTCTTTTTCCTGAATGAGTCACTCTTTTGGGTTAGACTTTCTCCACTGACTGCCTGGCTTTATTTTGAAGATGGAGTGTTTTTCTTGCTGGTGTAGGTTTTCAGAGTGCCTGCTGCTACTGTTCAGACCTGTCTGTGGTGGGCATTGAGAACTGGCAGAGTTGGTGTGTCTAACTCACCATACGCCTGTCCCTCTTAATCCGCTGGTTATTTGAAACCTATATTCTTTGAGAAAGGATGTCATTGTGAGGTAGACAGTGGGAAGGAGAGCTCCTGCTCCCCATGGGTGTGTAACAGGCACTGGACTCCAATTCAAGTGTGCCCAGGTTGGGGCGCCACCTAATTGCCTGACAATGGATGAGCCATCAAGGGGAGGGGGCTGAATTGCTACAAGGGCCTGTCTAGTACAAGGCATTGAAAACAGATGAACTTGCTAGATCAAAGGAATCATTCATCCATTTGCTCTAATTTTTAGGTTTGCTAGATTCATATCTTTATCGTTTATGTTAAGATAGATCCTGTATGGCCCCCAAACTTAACAGTGTAAAAAGAATTGCCAGGCATGTGTCATGAACAAGGTTGTAGGTATGATTTGGTATCTAAAACTACTTCTGAAAATAGCAGTTTCTAAACTCTTTAGAAGAGTTTGAGGCTGTCTAATCCTAGCACTTGGGAGGTAGAGGCAGGAAGATCAATAGGTTGAAATCACCTTCAGCTATGTATAGAGTATTGAGGCTAGCCTGGGCTACATGAGACATTGTCTAGAAAAAAAATAATAAAACAAAGGGGCTGGAGAGACGGTGCAGTAGTTAAGAGCCCTGTCTTCTCTTGCAGAGGACCTGGGTTCAATTCCCAGTACCCACATGGCAGCTCATACCTGTCTGTAAGTCCAGTTCCAGGGCATCTGACAGCCTCACACAGACATACATGCAGGCATAATTCCCGTAGCTGAGCCTCACACAGACATACATGCAGGCATAATTCCCGTAGCTATGCAAGGGTTCTGATGGTTCCTAGATAAGCAGGGTTTGAGTACTGAGTCATGTGGAATGTGTCCTTTTTTGTGTATGTGCATCTGGCTCACTCTGTATGTGTTTGGCCCCCTTTAGTCCAGGTGGTGTGGGTTAGTTTTATGACAGAACTAATGTGTGACAATTTACTTTTAGTTTTATTCAACCACAAGCACTCAGGCCCTTTGGGAAGGGTTTTAGCTCCTAGAAGGTAGATTTCAATTAAAGCAATTAAAATTAATTATGTCAATATCTTTCATCCCCTTTTAGGCTATAGCCATTGTCCTGGGGTTCATGATTATTGTGGCTTTTGCTTTAATCATCTTTTTTGCTGTGAAAACCCGAAGAAAGATGGACCGGTATGATAAGTCCAATATTTTGTGGGATAAAGAACACATTTATGATGAACAGCCCCCCAATGTTGAAGAATGGGTAAGTTTTAAATAAAGCAAAACACTTTTAACCTTTTGTTAAATTCTCACCTTATGTTCTCTTTTTTTTTTTTTTTTTGTACTTTGTTAAACTTCATGCTTAGCATCATTGTGTTTATATGTTGTATAAGTTGTCTTTTGTTTTCGAGACAGAGTTTCTCTGTGTAACAGCCCTTGTTGCCCTGAAGCTTGCTCTGTACACCAGGCTGGCCTCAGATTCACAGAGATTCCCCTGCCTCTGCCTTCCAAGTGCTGGAATTAAAGGTGTGCGCCACCACACGGGCCAAGTTGTTTATTCATTTGTTTTACTCAGAATGTTTAAAAGGTAGGTCAGTGGAAATTGTTTTATTAAAGGGTAAAATCATTTTTATTTTCAGCGAGTAGATTGAGGCTCTGGAAAGAGTATCTCCTTAAAAAAGTCACAAAGAAAGCTTGGCTTTTGCAGAATGCCAGAACTCCTCCCCACCCCTTTTTCTTTCTTTCCGGTTTTGGCGGAAACACTGTTGCCTATGGGATGGAGGCAGCTGGGGTCCAGATGGGCAGAGGCATTGTGGGAATGGCCACCGTTGGTAACCTTCTCATTGATAGCAGCAGGGTCAGTCACTGTGACTCACTTGTATCCCACTTAGCTTCTCAGATACTTGAGTGTGACAAAGACAGAGATTGGATGTGTGTATTCCTGCTTCTGAGTACAGGCGTGTACACTGCCACTGGCCCTGTGTAACTGTCAGAAGACAACCTCAGGGATTGGCCCTCATCTCCCACCTTACGCTTGCCTAGCTAGCTGGCGTTGGGGACTTCCTAGGGATGTTCCTGTGTCTGCCTCCATCTTACCACAGAATAACTCTGGTTAGAGACTTGCTACTGCATCTGGCTTTTATCTGGGTTCTGGGGATCTGAACTTATATATTCACAATTTCAAGACAAGGGCTTTACCCATTAAGCTGTCTCACCACACTCTTGTACTTCCCGTTTTTGAGATAGGGTCTTCTTAAGTTGCCCAGGCTAGACCTGAACTTACTCTTTAACTAAACAGGCCTCCCAAGTAGCCAGGACCCCAGGCCTTTACCACCTTGCCTGGTTCTTGCCAGACTGATTTCTTGCCATGAAAACTAATTGGAATATTGGACTCTGGCTACCTCTAGGGTAGGGTCGTTGTGGCCACTGGCACTGGGGTATTGGAGGGCTTCAAAGGAGCTGATGAGAAACTGGAAATGCCTGAGATGTTAGAAAATCTACAAGCTTAGATGAAACTTACTTCTAGCTAGTGAAGGAAAAAAGAAAAAAAGAAGCCATGTTAAGAAAGCCAGAGAGGGTGTGGCTTACCTGCTGCTGCTGAGTGGTGGGTGCTATGCTTTGCCTTCTGTTGGAAGCCAGTTCCTCTGTGAAGTGTGAGGCTTTGGGGGTGGGGGGTGGGGAGTGTTTTCTTTCGACCTTTAGCTCCAGGCGAGGCCACTTGTAGATAGGCTAGGACAGTCCATTGTGGACCTTGAGTAAATGTTTTGCTGAGAGTTTCTGGGTGTGACAGGTTTTCCCCAGCGGCAGGATTTGTTTACTTAGGGTTTCGAGAGGATTTAAAAAAATAAACAAATAAACCAGCTCAAGGGAGACCAGCACCAGTGATACTTGAGACACAGTGAACTTTAGCCTCCCAGTGCTTTTGATAATTTATCAACAGATGAATGCAGTAACTCAGGGTAGTGGTGAAGAAGTGAAAGATAGTTCTTGAAAAAGCATTCCTTTTGGCTGGTGGCATAACTAGGTGAGTATTTCCCTAACATGTAGAAAGCCTTGGGTTCAACCCCGACCCAGTAAATACGCACAAGAATTATTTTCATATGTAGTACCTATCTTAGTCAGGGTTTCTATTCCTGCACAAACATCATGACCAAGAAGCAAGTTGGGGAGGAAAGGGTTTATTCGGCTTACACTTCCATATTGCTGTTCATCACCAAAGGAAGTCAGGACTGGAACTTAAGCAGGAGCTGATGCAGAAGCCATGGAGGGATGTTCTTTACTGGCTTGCTTCCCCTGGCTTGCTCAGC
>CACVCL010032695.1:0-13973 GCA_902729485.2 Mus minutoides | reverse complement strand
TGGCTTGGCTTGGTCATGTCCCCCTAGTCTGGTTTCAAGTGTCTTCAGTGGCAGTGAGAACACTAAGCTGTAGCTCCTTTGTAAGTCATCTGTTCAGGTGAAGTCTGAGGACACTTGTGACCGGCAGAGCTTGAGAAAGGACACACATGGGCCCTCCACCTAGGGCAGAAAGGGAGTGGCCAAGCCATGCTATAGCCCCACTAGAGACAACTTCTACCATACACCAAAGCCAGTTTCTCCTGCCAACTCATGTGGCACCAGAGCCAGCAGAAGCAGGCATTTGAGATGGTTCTAGAAAAAATGCCACTCCATTCTGAGCCTGACAATTGTCATCACTCTCACCGGTCAGTCACCATGCTATTACCTCAAAACAAGATATCACCATCACCAATCTGACACTGATGCTAACACTCAGCATTATTCCCAAACACACCTGTGACATTTCCAGGCTGATGCCAACATTAGCCTCACCACCAGCACCAGCACCCCGCCACCATGATCATCATCAATATCATCACCATGACTACTACCGCCATTGCCGCCACCAGCAGCAGCACCCTGACTTCATCATGACCGTCATCATCACCATCAGTGACATCACCGTTCTCACTGGTCATGACATTTGTGGTCACTTTCACACAACACAGTGACCATCACCACCATCACCATTATCCTCAGCATTGCCACCATCACCGTCCTTGATATCGCCACGCCCACTCTCCTCTCACAGACCCTTATAGACAACACCACCATTGTGGCCATCTTTGTCAACACTGTTGTTACAGATGTCACTATCACCAACAAGTTCTTCAGCCTCAACTCCCTCAACAGTACTGCCATAACTGTCACCATTACCATCTTTGTTCACATTATTTTAATGACTCGGTTGCTGTCATCATTACCACTAATGGTGCCTTCACGATGTCATATTTGTCTTCATTATCATCACCACCATAGTTGTCTTTCCTGCTGTCATCTCCATCAATGCCAAGCCATTGGCACTGTGGGCATTTTTATTATCATTGCTACATAGTTACCCTGATCACCTCATCTGTTCATTGTCAACCCCACCTTCAAGACAGCCATTCCCAGCCATCCTTCTCCTTCACCCTAACCTTCCACTCTTTAGTTAGCCACCCCCCACACAGCCTCTGTCCCCACTCACCCTCCTGTGAAATCCAGGATGGACAACTAACTGGGATACAGCTCTATAGTGGCGCACAGAGTGTGCATAGAACTTAGCCCAGACCCTGGACTATGTGCTGCTTGGGACCTGGACCTGCACAGGTAATGAGACTGGGCAAGCATTGAGAGTGTCACCACATGGGGATGCCCACCTGGGCAACCTGACAACGGCAGGCACTCCCCCTGAGAAGGTAGGGAGGCCAGAAAGACATAGCCCTGGGGGCAAGTTGGGGGGACGTCAGAGGCCACATGCTCCAGCTAGGCCCCACTCCAGCTGTGGTGTTCACTTGTCTAAGGTCTCCCACTGAGTTCCAGTTTTTACTTAGCAGCTCTTTATCAATGGCTTCCTTCTGTGACAGCATCCTGGGGAAGCCCAGAGGTGATTCGGCACATTTTTGTCCATAAGTGACTCTTCCCTTGTCAGGAAGTGCTGAGATCTTCAAAAGCCCAATGGATGGGAGTGGCAGATGCTCTGAGATGGCCACCAGAGAAAGCTAGCTACTAGGAACCAGCCAGATGCCCCAGGGAGTGAAAGTTAGAGGCTGAGTAGATTCCCTAAGAGAACAGTGGGTTTCCTTCTGCTCAGTCAAAGCTGTCTCAGTGGTCCCTGTTACCCTAAACCAGTACTGGCACCCAGAACTACAGGGGCCTTAGGCTGGACCACTACACAGACTCACTGTGTCCTTGTTCCTGTTGCAATCCAGATATAGGGTCATATCCCTCTTCCTAGACCTCTGAACTACTCTCTGGTCCCCTCCTGGGCGAGGCTCACCTTTAGACTAAGATGAAAGAGCTGGTGGGTTTAGGTCCTGAATTATGTTGACCAAGTGCTCAGAGCTGGCTGGGGCTTTAGTCTGTGCTGATTGTAGGCTGGGAGATCTGGTCATGGTGGGGAGAAGGGGTAGGGAAGAAGGAAAGAGATGGAATCAGGGGATAAATAAGTCACAGTGTCTCTTAGGATCCAGTCCCCAAAGGACACCCTTCTATCAATCTATTCATTAGCTAGAGTGCGCTCACAGAGCAAGGAGAGAATGGTGTGGGGAGGAGGGTGAGCTGGGCTTCTCTCCAGTGGGAGAATGTCTAAGAATCTAGATGCTCTTAGACCAGCACAAGCAACATTCACTGAAGGTGTAAAGTGTGCCCTGCCTCCAATCTCCTCTCAGCGGTGTGTGTGTGTGTGTGTGTTGTGTACTGGAGAATTGAACTGAGTTTCCTGAATATGAGACCAGTGCTGTACCACTGAGCCACACTCCCGTGTCCACAGGGCAAAGGAAGGGAACAGTTGGGGAGTGTCAGGGCTGTGGACCTGGGAGCTAGGCTGAGCCTTGCTTATATTGCTACTGTGCTAACGGTAGGGCGTGGCACTGTTTCCTCCTGCATCTGCCTGCTCAGAAGCAGAACAGCTCCTTCGAGTTGAGGTACACTCTAGAAGCAAATAAAGCCTTGAGGGTAAGGCAAGAGGAGCAGAGGGAGGAGGCAGGTTGATCTGCCCAGCCTCTTTGAATGGCACATGGCACCAAGCTGCGGCCAAAGAGGCAGATAGAGAAAAGGCAGGAAGCCACAGAACCTGCTATGTTCCAGCATAGAATGGATGTTCAGGCCACAGAACCTTCTATCTACAGCAGGTTCCAGCAGGTTCCGTGAGTCAGCCTTAAAAATACCTCTACCCCTTCTCACACACTATGCACTACTACTTTCCCAGCTGGAACAGGACAGGCTGGGCTAATGTCAGCCTGTCATCGACCATTCCAGGCCAGCCGAGTGCCCATGGTCAGACCAAACTCAGCAAGCTGTATTGAGAAGAATCCAAAGTGAAGTCTCTGGAGAGAGGGATGGACGGTACCTGTCTATAGGGGCACAGAGCCAGGTAAGGACTGCATAGTATGCAGGGAGGACTTGGTTTTGCCTCTACCACATGTACATACGTGTACTGCTGAGCAACAGGAAGCTGTGTGCTCACATGTCACAAGAAACATCAGCATCACAGCTAGGATTAGGCATAGCCTCTCTTGCCCCTGTCTTCACTCCTGTGGGCCTGGCACTTGGCACAACTCAACCAGGAGCCAAGTCCCCTTCTTCAGCACCTTGGACAGAGAAGCAGCTCTGGACATTCTGGGGTTAGTTAGCTAGGCTCTGTGTGCCTTTTCTTATATAGTGAAAAGTCAGGGCACTAGCTGCTTTCTGATCAGGGAACAAGGGCCAGGGGTCAGAGACCATGGCATCAGTCATTTTTTGGACTGTTGAAAGACAGGTCCTTTCTCTGCTGGGGCTCAGAGGCAATGTCTCATGGAAGCCTGAATTAAAAGAGGGACAGCGAGAAGGAAAGAACAGCCACCTCAATCCAGGACAGGTCGGAAGACCCAGGGCCACCTCCACTCTCTGATCCCACAGTTCTCATATGGAAGCGTGGAAGACAGTAGATCCCTTGGGAGCTTTCCAAGTGTTCCATGGATGGATCTGCCAGACCATAGCCTGTTCCTCCCATCTGTGGCCTGCTGCCTGGTTTCAGTCTGTGTAGCCCAGGATCCATTTATTCTGAGTGTCAGGAGACCCCATCACCCTCTCTTGGAGAGAGTGAAAGTATGGTTATAAGCATGAGCCTCCACAGTCCATGCTCCATGAGTGCTTGGTTACAGGCACGAACCCACCACAATACGTGCGCCATGCATTCAGGGTTATAGGCAAAGATCACAGACATCAACATATCCTCCAGTGGTATCAGGACCACAGACATGTTCCTGGGGCAGCATGGATCACAGATATCAACACAACCTTTGGTGGCTGCAATGACCACCAGACAACATGGCCTCAGGTAGCAGCAGCACAGGCCATGCACATCACCATGGTCTCCAGTGGCAACATGGACACTAGCATGGTCCTCTGTGGCAGGCAGAGTGGACTATAGACATTACCATAGCCTCTTTTATTTTTTTTTCATAAAGACTTCATGTGGCTCAAGGTTAGTTTCAATAGAAACTTGAATATTTGTCAGTTCTTACAATTAAGGACAAAAGGCAACTCACTTCATGGCTTACTTTGAACAACATATTGATGATTTCAATACCCCATGTCCTTTAATATATATATATATATATATATATATATATATATATATATATATATATATATATATATATTCTTTAGTCTCTGAACCCCACATTGTTCCTTTTTGAAACTGCTCTTCGTCTTTTAACTCCATCTGGACCCCCACCACTGGGCTCTCTGTTTAATTCCATTCTTAACCTCTTCCACTCGGAGCATGAATCACTTTCCTTTTTCTCTTATTAAATCAACTACCTACACCCTGGACAGCAGTAAAGAGAACTGGACTTCTATTTAAGGAACATTTGCACCCCACTTGGGCCACTTATACCTCGAGCTCTATTGAATACTTTTAGCTCTAGGTTCGCCATCAAAACAACCACCTCCCTGTGGTCCTGAGGCAACCATGAACACTAATCAAGGTACCCTGTAGTGTGCTGAGATTCCTTGAAATCTCAACATCTCTGCAGCCGAAGATTCTTTACAGAAAAGAGCAATGCCTGGCCAACAAAAATCCTAAAATACACGGAAACATGAAGAAAGTAAGAAGTACAATAAAAGTTTCAAGAAGACTAGAGTCATGGGGGAACAAAAGCTCATTTCAGTGAATACACTTCCTGTACTCAGGCAGGAAGTAGTTTGTAGAGAAAACAAAACAGAATAAATGAGTCATGAAGGTCCTTTAAATAGATGCTGAACATGTTAAGTAGTACATTGTGTGCATGCAAATGCTCTACAATTCATATAAGGTAATTCATCTTTAAGACTGCAAGTGGGGTCCCCCTCCAACCTGTGATGGTAGGACTACGTCCCCATGTATGAATTAACAGCAACTGCCAAAACCCATTAAGACAAACTGGTGAACTGCAGCTAAAATCTCAGGAAATTCCAAGGTAGACAAGGCTTTGTCCATGGGACAATCTCGATGTAGTCAGAGGAGCATGAGGAATGCACAGACTGACATTTAAGTCACGAGCTGGTGACTTGTAACATATGGAAACCTGGAATTAGTCACACCTTCTGGGTGACAGGCGCTAAACTAGTAAGACACTACATTACATTAATGTACACTATGTGCTAGTGTAATCACACATTTTAAGTTGAATTGAATCGATTTCAGAGTACATCTAGCAATGGACACTTAGCTTCCTTTCCCCAGTTCAAATGACCAGTTAGCATTCATTTTTAAAAACTCTGAAATCTTAACCTGGCAGAGAGATGTCTTCAGGATGATTTTCTTTGATTAAAGAAAAATATTTTATTAAATGATATTAATGATAAAATATACCTGAAGAAGCTCCTTGGGTAAATAATGACTATGCTACTAACAAGGAATATATTAAGAAGCCGTCTGGCTGGAGAGATGGCTCAGCAATTAAGAACACTGACTGCTCTTCCAGAGGTCCTGAGTTCAAATCCCAGCAACCACATGGTGGCTCACCACCATCCATAATGGGATCTGGGGTGTCTGAAGGGAGGGACAGTGTGCTCACATAAAATAAATAAATAAATCTTAAAAAAAAGAAATCATCACCTTCTTTGAATTTACTAAATAAAATAATGTAAGAAATTATCAATGTTTGATATCTAAAATGAAGTGGCAATTTACAATGGCCATGTTCCTAACTGAAGTATCAGATGATTGAAAATACTGGCATTACCAGAATCAGTACCTATCTCCATTAACAACGAGAGTAATTGGAATTACTGGAATACCGGCACTAGTGACAATTGGAAGACAGTATATAAATATTTTGTTATGAAACAAGGCTTTTCTGAACCTTTAATTGCATCTTCCAGTTAAGGATGAAACGACCCATCAGACAACCAGAGGCAATGAACACTGTACTTTTCAATTTCCCTCCAAATGGTGGGAAACTGTTAAGAGTGATGTTAATCACAACGACTTGCAAGGCATCAGAGCAAAGAGAGGAGGTGAAATCAGCGCTTCTCACCCTCCCTGCTCTTCTCAGGTTCGGTGATGATGAGCTCTTTTAAGTACGACTGTAATTCTCATTCTTGCCTGTGATGCAAACAGTGCAAACTCACTTGCTTTGGCACCCTTGGAGATAACCACTTGTAAGATCACAGCCGTAAGAGAAGAGTCCACTTGGCACATTGCTCATATAGAGAAGACAGGGAGCGCGAGGTTGGGGAAGGTGGCTGTGAGGGATGAATTTTCTGATGTGAAATTATATACACATATGTAAATATGTGTTTGCGATATGTGTAAATTATAAAACTCTGAGCCTAATGGTATCACCAATGAGAAAGAATAAGATAAAAGATGAGGGCTGGTGAGATGGCTCAGCGGGTAAGAGCACCCGACTGCTCTTCCAAAGGTGATAAGTTCAAATCCCAGCATCCACATGGTGGCTCACAACCATCCGTAACAAGATCTGGCGCCCTCTTCTGGAGTGTCTAAAGACAGCTACAGTGTACTTACATATGATAAATAAAAATAAAGTCTTTTTAAAAAAAGATAAAAGATGAGCTAGGATTGTGGGTCATTGATTAAGCATCCTCTTGTAGCTTCAAGTTCAATGCTTAGTACCACAGAGAGCAATCACATACAACAAAAAGAGAATTTAAAGGAGGCATGGATAGAAGGGTTTCACCTTTTTTCTTCAAAAGAAGAGGTCGATTTTCATTCACGCATAGTATTTAACTCTAGTGTTGTTGCACATGATAGAAATCTTGTGATAGATACTGCAGGTTTGAAGTATGACCTCTTATGTGATAGAGTTGACTGCAGGTTTGAAGTATGACCCCTTGAGGCTGCCTTTTCGAGCTCATCAGTCTATATGGAACCACAGAGCAGAATGATCCCACCAATGCTGACTAGTAATATGCAGCGCCTCTTCCCTCCAGCCTTCCTTTTATAAAGCAGATGTCTGAAGACATAGTGATTTTACAACATGAAAACCCTTTGCCGTATCACTGTGCTGATTAACAATGACAAGAGGAAAAGCAGGATTGGAGGTGTCGCAGATGAATGGAGTGCCTTCCTCACAAGCATGAAACCTTGGGTTTAATCCCTCCAACTGTTAAAAACACATTAATTCCTAGTTATATATTTAGGAACTCTACCACTACCATATGTCAGAGAAAGAAGTAATCACCATGTAAGTAAATGTCACAGTATGACTGCAGTGGCCAAAATGGAAGAGTTTTAAGATACAAAAAAAGAAAATTATTTGAATTCCTTAGAAAAAAGAAATGATAAAATGATTGAATAGTGTATCTGGTTGGACTGATACAAATCACATTTTCATCAACTGCTGTAGAAAGTATTCATATTTGCTTACTGCAATCTAGTGATGGTAAATATGAATCAAAATGCATGTTTTGAAAAACTACAGTGTGAGGAGTGGCAGAGGAGGCTCAGCAGTTAAGAGCACTTGTTGCTCACACTGAGGACCAGGGTAGAGATTCCATCCCAGCACACACATGTTGGTTCACACACAGATAACGGCAGTTCCAGGATCCACAATGTATCCCTCTGAGTCCCATGAACATCAGGCAAGTACATAGTACATAAGAATAAAGGCAGGCAAGACACACATACACACAAAAATATAGTTCAATGTGGTATGCTATGAATACTGAGGGAATATACAACATGCTAAGATCTTTAGAAAACTGCCCCAACCTTCAGGACTTAAACAACAGGGTTCTCCAGGGAAGGGAGCTACAATGACAAATTTTGGGGTCAGAAGACAGGAAGGAAGGAGGCAAGACAAAAATCCTGTCCAAGCCTCGTTTACTCTTGGGACATGGAGGGTTTATAAAACGGAAAACCACAGACGGTATTTGTACAGGCACACAGGCCAAACCCCTGTGCTAGGTAACACATTAACATCAAAGGAATGTCCCCGTTCTAAAAGGTCCGGAAAGGAGTGCCCTCATTGTAAAAGGAAAGGAATGCTCCCATGGTAAAAATGTCCAGAGTCAATTGCAGAACAGAAGAAAGATAGTGAAAAGAGCTAAAGAGTGTTAGATGATGGCCCAGGGACAAGAGGCTGAGATTCCAGGGGCTTCTGGGCCCCAACAGAAATTCTATTTTTTAATACACTAAAATATGCAGAGATTGAGCAGGACAGGATCAGACACGACTTGTCATCCCAACATGCTAATTTAAAAATTACATATGCAAATATGTAAAATTTAGAGTGCAAGGTTGATAAACTTTTAAACAGAACATACTTTCTCATATAATACATTTCTTGAATAACTCTGGGTGTAATAGTGTTTTTTTAAGTGGCTGAGGTGGGGCTCAAGTGAAGAAAGAAGACGAGAGAAGTGATATAATCATAGTTCAATTTAAATTGTATTTTAAAAAATTTATATTACACTTTGAGAATCAAACCTTTCTTACTTCAAACTTTCTCGTCTAAGGAAAGGATTATGTAGCATAAAACTGCAAGAAGACTCACCTTAGCCACACTCAGTTGCCCTGCAATTAACATATTCTCACGCTCCCAGACAATACTCTCTCAGCCACATACAGAATGGTCGCAGAAAAAGCTATTATTTTAATGCTGATGGGAAAACATTTATCAGTATATTAAATTCACAAGAGCATTTCAAACAGTATCAGAGATTTTTCTGAGAAAATGTTGTCATCATCTTCACATTTATGAGCCTTAAAGCCTTTTTACAATGTTTCTCATCGAATAAGGAAATAACAAAGCGAAAGAGCGTTGGGTCAAGGGCAATACAGTTCAACCCGCCCAGAGTGGGCTGGAGAGGCCACACAGAGGTTAAGAGCACTCACTTGCTGCTCTTCTAAAGGCCCTGAGTTCAATTCCCAATAACCACATAGTGGCTCATAACCTCTCTAATGAGATCTGGTGCCCTCTTCTGGTATGCAGGCATACATGCAGGCAGAACACTGTATAGATAATAAGTAAATCTTTTAAAAAAGGGGGGGGGGGGAGAGAAAAATATATCTAGATTATCTTGACAGAATGGAAAGTGCCCTGATAGTAGAAGGAGTCCTAAGTCTTCTTGCTCCGGAAGTTTCTCTTAGGCTCCAGACTTAGGCTTCCAAATCTCCGGATTTTGCTCCTTCAATTTGCCAGGCTGCTATGACATAGAAATATGCACAGAAACGGTAAAACGGTGTATAATTTGCTTCTCAATCTTGAACTGATTAGAATCTCAAATGAAAACTATCTTGTACGTTTTGAATGGGCCTATTATTAAATGCTACAGATATCAGAAAGTGTTATTACTGAATTAAATGGAGCTAGTAAATTTAGATTCAGAGGGTTGTACTCAGTGTCTTCCTGCTGAGGCAGAGTTGGAAAGCATTCTGGACGCTCGAGGCACAGACCCAAGTGTCTTGAGAAACATTCCTTCATATGGAAGAATACCTGGAAGGCCAATCACTTCCCAGCACCTTCCCTGAGAAAGGTGACGGAGATCTGTCACAACCACAGATTGTACTATGGAGGCTGATGTAAAGGACCCAGCGTACAGATTTCTGTGAAAGAGGGAACGCATTCCTGGCCTTTCTGCAATTTCTTTGCATCTAATATTTAGTACATTCACAAACCCGTTTGATGGCAGGAGAGAGAGACTCTGGCAAAGTAACTCTCTGTGATGGTCTTCTAGGATACTGAAATGCTTTAAATAGGTGATGAGATTCCAATGCCTAGCAACGGCTGTGGGCCAGTCTTAAGAGTCTGAACTGCCAGAGCATGGTAGTGTTATAATAGAAGCAATCTTGAGTTGACAAACACATGGGCATGTGGACTACCAGCTTTCAAGGCCCGTGGCTATTGTGATAAACACTCAGAGATCACGATGAGCCTGATAGGTATTCACCACTGGGCTGAAGGACAGGCTTTATGGCACCAAGTCACCATGAACAAACGACGGTGAGGCTTTCCTCAGGTCTGCCACATCCACCTGACATATGGAAGACATTTGGCTTCTTTGGTCTTAGAGAACCTCTTAGATTCCTGGACACACAAGGGATAGAATGGATGTAATGTTTCTAAGAGGAAAGCAATAGGATTTTCTGAGGAACTGTACATTTTGAGATTCAAAAAAACATAATAATAAAAATGAGAGAGCATGACACCAACTCTACCCATGCATGGGGCTCTTCTTGGAATGAAATGTAGCCTGCTGGTCTCCCAAGGACAAAGATCTGAAAGCTTCATAAAGAGAAGCTAGTGGGCAACTCAATGGTGGAACGCTTCCTAATATGTTCAGGTCCTTGACATTGATTTCCTCACTCACCATGAATCAGCCCTAAGATAGCTATGCCGTGCATTGCTACTTCTCGTGTATCTTACCCTTTGCTTGCTCCTTGGGAAAAAAAAAAAAGCGCTGAGTCAAACTCTTTTATTCCAAAAGTATTTGAACAATCAACTCTCACCTGGTGTAAAATACAACCATTGTAATTATTCTGTACCTAAATTCTGTGATAATTACCACTCTAATGTGCATTTTCCTGCCCTAGCACAGTACAAAGATTCAAATGTATCCCTTAAGATGTGACCAGTGCCTTGGTTCAATACAAGTTCAACGATGACTTCAGAATCCCATTTAACCCCATATATTAGTCCTGTTCTAGGATGGCAGAGAAATGGTTAAATGGTTTAAACAGTTGAATATATTAATTGAATATATTTTGCCATTCAAATTTCTTGCCTGTTTGTGTAGAAATGGTTATTTGTTAATAGACTTAAGTATCTTTAGAGAACAAGTGCATATGTTGTGTGTGTGTATGCATTTATGTAAACATATATATTCCTAATTTAACATCCTTTTTAATGGGGAATTAGTATACATATAACATCATTTATTAGATGTATGAAACATTCCATTGCCTCCCTGCCAAGTAATGACTATCCATTTGTGTAATTAAAGCAAAACTAGTGATTTTATAAAATAATATTGTTGGCTTCAAAATTCATACAAGTTACAATCATTGACACTAGTATGCATTTAACTATTATTGTCCTATGCATACATACACAAGATTGTATATATGTACAAACTGTTAACCCCATTTGATACTGTTTATACGTGCATGTATCTATGGGTGACAGTCTGCACTGGGTAACCTATCAGGGAGTGCATCTCCAGATAAAACTGATTCTTCTATCAATCATTGGTGTCCTGCAGCTAGTCATCCAAGACCTTGTGAAGTTCAGCCATCAGAGTTGGCAGATCAACTGATGTTGTCATCTTTCAGGTCTTGTTCAGGTGATTAGGCTATTAGGATTTCATATATCTAGGTGACACTGATGCTCTTGCAACAGTCATCCTGGTCCTCTGGCCCACCATCCATAATGTTTGATGAGCCTTAGATGTAGGGGTTGTACTGTAGATGTACTAATTAGATCTAGGCAAACCATGGTCATTGATTCTCTGCATTTTGACCACTTGCGGATCTCTGTGATAGTCTCTGGCTAAGGCAAAGACAAGCTGCTTTGATGAGGGGTAAGAACTACACTTACCTGCGGGTATAATGAAACATATTTAGAATACAGTTAGAAAGTACGTTGTTGATTTAGGAAAATGATAGTATGAAGTACTCACCTGGGTATATGAGCTCTCTGACCACATATAGTTGTTTTAGGTTTACACTGAAAAGCATGAATGCCCTCCCACTGAATGACCTTAAATCTAGTTAGACATCTGTTGGTTAAAACAAGATATAAGTGTCACTGTTGAATCACTGGGGTTAGCTTGCTGAGCTGGTCGTGATTGTGGAACACAGACTTAACAACTTGTTATATTTATTCAATGTATATGGACTTTGTGTATTGATTAAATGCCTCTCTTTGAAGCTTGCACAGCACCTTCTGATCCTACGAGAAGTAGTCCTCTGGAAGGAGGCTCCCAGGTAAGGCTAGTTCCAGCTTGATTCCTCCAGACCCTGTGTCTGAAGATTGTGGTGTCTTGAGCAACGGAGTCTTATGATCAAGTTACAGGAGGGAACCAAGGAAAATGACAATTGTTTGTGTCCTTTGGGTAATGTCTTTGACACTGCTGACCATTAATTCCGGGAGAGGTTTCTCTTGCCTGGCACTAGATGCTTTGTTAGACCATGGCTCTTAGGGAGATTGTGAGCATTTTTATCCCATGTGGCACAATTCAATTTAAACTACACGATTTTGATCTTGTCAATAATGATAACCCCATGACCATAAGAGATTCCCCATGCCATTTTTTATGGATGAGCTATGTCTCCTAGGCTAACCTAGACACCATGAAACCCCTAAATCAGTCTTCTCAGCCTGCACTTTACAGGTGTGTCATGACATCGGAATAGCCCACCCTTTTGCATTCTTTGGTATTATAGCAGCATTTTGATTACTGCCTAGGTGATCATTCCAGGCAAAATATGAATCAAAATAAACCAATGCCTTATCTATCAATGAAAACTCAAAAATACTAGGCTGTATGTAAAGGAAGTCAAGGTTCCCAGGAAAGGGAGACTGGGTGTCTCCCCTGCCTCCTTCCCATGAGCACCCACAGCATGTAAGCCACTGGCTGACAACTTAGGACTGGATTGTAATCTCCACAATAGACTAGTGGGTCAGGACAAGAAAGAAGGGGCTGGCTGAAGTCTAGGCACAGCTTCCTCCAGGGTAAGAGGTGAGTGGCTGAGAGTGGGCATACGGAAAGCTGAGAGGTAGTGGGGTAAGAAGTACCTTCATCTCTCCTACTTGTGGCCCATAGGGTGTTGGGAGCTGTTTCAAACCCTGAAGGAATGCAGTGATTATGGTGGTGGTGGTGGTGAGGATGCTTCTTTTGTAAGCTTTCTGATCATTGTGGGTTTTCTTCCCTGGGGTCTGCTCTTTTAGGGACATTCAGCAAGCCTCTTCCATTAGGCCAAATCCTGTCCATCCCCAAATAATGTTCTTCTCCCTGTGTGGGCCCACAGTTCAAACAGAGCAAAAATACCATGGGAAGGTCTTCCTGGTTTGCATCTCTGGGGTGTATATAGAGTCTCTGCTTTCCATTGACCTGGTCTCTCTGTCTCTCCAAAGTGAGAGAAATCTGATCTGCCCTTCTAGTAAGGCCAAGAGGACTATGGTTGGTGGCCTGAGGTCTGGTACCCACTGTGGCACCTCTAACAGAGCTGGTCTCATCCTAGGCACAGTCCATCCTCTGTGTAATGAACAGGCCTGCCCTCAGGCAGAGGGTGGAAGGGGACAGTCCCGAACCAAGCTCGCTATTGATCTTAGTTCATGGATAATAACAGAGATCCCTAGAGGCTTGGTTCACCCTATTCCATCATCTACCCAGAGGGAGGTGTCTTAGGGTTTCATTGCTGTGAAGAGACACCATGACCATGGCAACTCTTATAAATGATAATATGTACTTAATACTGGCTTAGAGATTCAGAGGTTCAGTCCATTATCATGTCTGGAAGTGTGGCAGTGTCCAGGTAGGCATGGCGCCGGAGGAGCTGAAAGTTGTAGCTCTTGTTCCGAAGGCTGCTAGGAAAAGAAAGCTGATTTCCAGGAATCTAGGAGTAAGTCCTCAAAGCCCACTCCCACAGTGACACACTTCTTCCAATAAGGCCACACCTACCCCAACCAGGCCACACATTCTAATAGTGCCACACTCTGGGCCAAGCATGTTCAAACCACCACAAGAGACATCCTCACCTTGCCTAAACCTAATGGGACAGGAAGCCAGGACAGAAACCTGGACCTTGAAGTCACCAGGGCAAAGGTCTCATCACCATCAGCCCCTAAAATACATACATTCCT
>CACVCL010032694.1:0-14034 GCA_902729485.2 Mus minutoides | reverse complement strand
AAGACCCCTTCAGCTCCTTGGGTACTTTCTCTAGCTCCTTCTTCCTTGGGAATCCTGTGTTCCATCTAATAGCTGACTGTGAGCTTCCACCTCCATGTTTGCCAGGCATTGGTATATTTTCCCCCGAGACAGCTATATCCGGGCCCTTTCAGCACCATCTTGCTGGCATATGCTATAGTGTCTATCTTTGGTGGCTGATATGGGATGGACCCCTGGCTTTCTAATCATGAAGATATGGACACAGGTTTTAAAACCTATGGAGATCGCTTCTAGGCCTTTTGGCTAAGATCAAGTATAAAACCTATGGAGAAACTTGGGAATTTGAATCCTCAGCAATGCCGTTCATGACCCCAAATCATTGCAGGGTACTTCTTTTGAGTATTGCATGTGTAACAGAGTCTCTGAACCATAAGGAGAGGTAGTCAGTCTGTGTGGTAGCCTATCTGAACTGATCAAGGCCTAGAGCTGTATTTATTGGTGCTGTTTTGTAGCTGTATAGCCTTCATAAACTCAAAGTAAGCATTTATGAGAAGAGAGCAAGGGAACCGATTTGATTAACATTCTGAAGATTGAGAATTTGAAATCTAAATTGAGTTTAATTATAGAAGAAGGAGCATATCCATCTTGCATATTTCAGTTGTAGATTGAAATTTAAAGCAACTTCATATCCTTTTCTTCAAAGTGCTAGGGGATATGCTGTCCTGGAAGCCCATAGATAGTCGATATTACTACAGATCACTAATATCTCTTCCCATCATTCCTCTCGTCGTCGTCGTCATCATCATCATCATCATCATCATCATCATCATCATCATCATCACTGCCATTTCACAAAAGACAAGTAGTTACCTAATCATAACAACACCATTTTATGTCAAAATAGAGAGAGTCCTAGTACAAGGGTGTGGCTGGGTACAGGTTTTGTTAGTTTCCAAGAACAACTTCCCACACTGCATCAGGCACTGACACGTGGAAGCCATGAAAGAGACACAGTCCCTAACTCTCTTCAGCTTGCAGAGAGTAAAAATGGCCAGTGAGTGAGTTGCTTAGTCCTCTTAAGCCCTCTTGGCTGATTTTTCCAAGTTAGGTGTGATCACTATAAGACTATATTAAGGAGAGCATCACACAGGGGAATTATACACTAAATCCCTAGTCCTATAACAGCAACATAAACATGATATTAATATTTGGATAGGATACAGGGTTTTAGAGACCTGAGAGTTTGAGGGTCTGGTGTCAAGCAAACCTAGAATGTCCTGTATAAATGCTGGACAATTTATTGGTACCAGTTATTTATGAGTTCAGGAATAATCTTAGCTCTTTTGAGCTTTTTTTTTTTTTTTTTTTTGGTTATATTGCTGCCCTGGAGTCTTATTTGACTTCTGGATTCCTCTGTAGGAAAAAGAGCAATGCATTTCTTACAAGTGTACCCATAATGATTACCCACCCACTCCTACACATCTCCATACATGGCAGGCATTGCTGTCACCAGTGGGATGACTAAGTATTGAAAAAAAATCTTAATAAATTAAGTATTCTAGAATTTGGATGCTAAGTTCGCTAGTTTTTCTTGAGAACTCTGTCAGAGTTTTACCCAATAATATCATACTTTGCTATATTTGACATTTCTCTCTTCTCAGATACTTCAAGCATTTTTAAATGCTAACATAAAAATAAAGGTTGAAAAACATGGAAAAAAGACATTCAAAGATAATTAAAAAATGCCTCATATTACAACTGAAGAAGGCTTTTTCTAATCATTTCAGTTGTTTGGCATAGTTGTTTAACTCCCTTATGATGGTAATATCTAGGATTCAGAGACACAGTCCTGTTAACTCTCTTCAGCTCGTAGAGAGTAAAACTCGAGAGTAAGTGACTTGTGTAGTCCTCTTCTCCAGCCTGAATATCCATTATTTTACTGCTCTGAGTGACAAAGGTTTTTACACACTACACCAATTGTGCAACCTCTATGCAATCCATACTTTCCTTCAAAATGCATACCTCCCTGAACACATGCCCATATTTTTAATTGTAACAATGAATATTGACTAATAAATTCAGACAGAATTACATGTACTACGTATGAGAGTCCTATATGTAATGAAGTAAGATGCTATAGATATGCAATAAGACAGAAAGCCAGTCTAGAAAGCAAAATACAAAAGATAAAAATAAAAAGATAAGTCCATCTTTAGAATGTTACATCATATATTTGATCAAATTAGCAAAGTAGAATTAGTAAAAATATAGATAAATTTGTCAAAAGGATAATACAATGAAACTTCCAAGACATGAATGATATGTTTCTAAAATTAAAAAAAAAAGTTTGCTGAGATTAACATACCATGAGTGTCAACAGATAATTGGCCAAAGATAATATGAAATTCCAGATATGTAGAATGAACAAAAGCCCTAAAGTGTCAATAGTCAAACAAATGAACAAACAGAAATCCAACCAGTAAATAAAGCAGAAGTCAGAATTATAGTATGTAGTTTGTTTATAGAATGAAAACACTGAGCTATTTGAAGCTGAAAAGATGTAGAAAATGATTCAGATTCATAGGGAAACCAATCTCCTGCTTGCAATTTTATGCCTAGGCAAACTCGATCAAATATAAATGGAAAATGAAGAATAAAGACAAGTTCATACCTGTTGACTGCCAAAACCACATCTGCAAGTCCTTGCTTAGATGGTACCTAATGCTTTTCAGTTCTAGCATGAAATTTGGAGACATGTGAGGCAGAGAATTTGACTTCAATAGAGGAAGGGAAAATGGAATTATTAGACTTTTGGGAAAGAAAATTAACTGTGGTTAGTATTTACATATTCCACAGTGAGGTTAACAATATACTTTGAGAGAACCCTCAAATTGATATATTAGTAGAGGAAGAGAAATTGTTTTTATAATTTATCGTGGAGAAGTATGTGTATGTGTGTACAACATATACTATATCAACATCTACCATCTACCTATTTGTCATCTATAACTATCTACAATGTATTTATCATCTATCTATCATCTATGTATCATCTATATGTCATATATATCTATCTATGTATCTATGTATATGTATATGTCATATATAGATATTATACGCAAAGGGAAATAATAACTTTATATAGACTCAGCCTGATTGGGAAGGAAAGAGAAGCTAAATGCCCTCATGTATACCTCACTCTATAGAATATGGAAGTCTCATATGGTTAGGTGGCTTGTTTAAGATAAAGGCCATATAAACCCTTAGCCAGACAAACTAGAGGGCACAGGGACAGTATCCTAATTAACAAAATCATAAATGAAAAGGAAGACATAATAACAGAACACAAAGAAATCCAAAACATCATCAGATCCTACTACAAAGGATTATACTCAACAGAACTGGAAAACCTGGATGAAATGGACAAATTCCTAGACAGATACCAGGTACCAAAATTAAGTCAGGATCAGATTAATGATCTAAACAGTCCCATATCCCCTAAAGAAATAGAAGTAGTCATTAATAGTCTCCCAACCAAAAATAAATAAATAAATAAATAAATAAATAAATAAATAAATAAATAAATAAAGCAAGCAAGCAAGCAAGCAGGCAAGCCCAGGACTAAATGGGTTTAGTGCATAGTTCTATCAGATCTTCAAAGAAGACCTAATTCCAGTTCTCCTCAAACTATTCCACAAAATAGAAACAGAAGATACTCTGCCCAATTCATTCTATGAAACCAAAATTACTCTGATACCTAAAGAACATAAAGACCCAACACAGAAGGAGAACTTCAGACCAATTTCTCTTATGAATATCAATGCAAAAATCCTCAATAAAATTCTTGCTAACTGAATCTAAGGTAAAGGCCAATGAAAAATAAGAGCTATGTTTTATTATTTATCCATATTATTGCCCTGTCTAAGACTCTTTATCCATGTCACTTATCTGTCCAGATAGTTCAGATGCAGATTGGAAAGTCAGCAGAGGATCCAATGAGGTAATTCTTGGTACTAATACCAAAAATAATCCTTCCTGACCACTATCAAGTTACTAACCTCTGTTGGCTTTCTCTATTCTTTTTTATTTTCTTGTTGTTTCCCCTTCTAAGTCCCCCCTCCTACAGTTCTTCTTCCCATTCCTCCTCCACCTTGGCTCCTACAGAATGCTCCTCCTACCAGGCCTCCCTCTTCCCTAGGGCCTGCAGTCTCCCAATGATTAAGCACATCTTCTCCCACTGAGGCCACACCAGACACACCTTTGCTATATATGTGCCAGTGTCCTCATACCAGCCCGTGTATGGTCCTGGTTGGTGGCTCAGTCTCTGGGAGTTCTCTGGTGTCTTAGCAAGTTGAGAATGCTGGTCTCTTTAGAGGTTAGCTCTCCTCCTCAGTTTCTTCAATTCTTCCCCTAATTCAACCACAGGGGTCCTATACTTCAGTTCAATGGTTGGGTGTAAGTATCTACTTTTCTCAGTCAGCTGCTGGTAGGGCCTCTCAAAAGACAGCCATGTCAGGCTCCTGTCTGTAAGTTCATCATCACATCGGTGTCAGGCCTTGATGCCCTCCAATGAGATGGATCATAGGTTGGGTTGGTCACTGGACTGCCTTTTCTTCAGTTTCTTATCCCAGCAGTTCTTTGAGACAGGAACAACTGTGGGTTAGTAAACTTAACCCTCTACTTGAGGCCCTGTCTATCTATTGGAGATGGACTCTTCAAGTACCCTCTCCCCACTGTTGGGCATTTTGGCTAAGGTCATCTTCATTGAGTTCTGGGAGTTTGTCACCTCCCAGGTTTCTGATAATCTCTAGAAGGTCCCCCCACATCCTACCCCAAAATGCTGCTTATCTCCGTTCATTCTCTTGGTCCTCTTGATCCTCTTGGCCCTCTTGGCTTATCTCCTGCCTCCACCTCCATACTTGATATTTCTCCCCCTTTCTCCCTCCCCTCCCCTTTCTCACCAGGTACCATACTCCCTCTACCTCCCTTGATTATTTCCTTCCCCCTTCTAAGAGGAATTGAAACATCCTCACTTGGGCCTATCTATTTGTGACACTTAAGGTCTGTGGATTTTATCCTACATATTATGTACTTTTGACTAATATCCACTAATCAGTGAGTACATACTGTGCCCTTTTGGGGCTGAGTTACCTCAGGCAGGATGGTATTTTCTAGTTCTATTCATTTGCTTGCAAAATTCATGATGTCCTTTTTTTTTTTTTTTTTTTTTTTTTTTTTTTTTTTTTTTTTTTTTTTTTTTTTTTTTTTTTTTNGTCCTTCTTGGCCTTTTGTAATTCTTCTGTTGTAAATTCTGTTTAGCTCTCTACCCCAATTTTTAATTGGATTATTTGGGGTTTTTTGGAGGTTAACTTCTTGAGTTCTATATATTGGATATTAGTCCTTTGTCAGATGTAAGGTTAGTGAAGTTTTTTTTTTTTTTTTTTTTTCTCAATATACAGGTTGCTGATTCATTCATTGATGGTGTCTTTTGTCTTACAGGTTTTCAGTTTCATGAGTTTCATTTGTAGATTGTTGATCTTAGAGACAAAGCTATTGTTCTTCTGTTCAGGAAACTTCTCCCTGTGCCAATGAGTTTGGGGCTCTTTCTCACTTTCTCTTTTTTAGATTTAGTATATTTGGTTTTATGTGGAGGTCCTTGATTCACTTGGACTTGAGTTTTGTGCAAGGTAATAAATATGGATCTATTATCATCATTCTCCTACATACAGACCGCCAGTTCGACCAATTATTGAAGATGCTTTCTTTCTTCCACTCTTTGCTTTTGTCTTTGTCAAAGATCAAGTGTCTATATGAGTATGGATTTACTTCTGGGTCTTCAATTTTATTTCATTGATTGACCTGTCTGTTTCTGTATGAATTCCATGTGGTTTTTTATCACTATTGTTTTGTAGTACAGCATGAAGTCAGGGATGGTGATTCCCCCAGAAGTTCTTCTAGTGTTTAAGGTTTTCATGGTTCTTTAAACTGGAAGCAGGTAATCTCATTATAAAGATTCCTGTTACATGTCATATCGATGTGTAAACAATCCATCCAATCACTTTGCAATATTATGCTCTGTCATTGCATAATACAGTTGTAAATATGCATATGTTCCTTTATGTGTGTTCTTTCCAATCAAAAGCCAGCAACTTTGAGGCAAGATGTGTCATCCAGCAGCGACAAAATTCCAAGTAAGGAAATAATCAAATCTTAACATCACTCACTCAGGTCTAAGTGTGAACAAAAATGCCACAGAATCAGCACGAAAAATGGCTAGAGTCAAGGGGCAAGTAAAAACTATGAAAAAACAATAGAGTAATAACATGATATATTGTAACTGATCAACTCATGGATGTGAAGTATATCTGCATTTGTTATACTTTTAGTATGTGCCTGTATATACTCAAGGGTTTAAACCACCTGCTGATATGATGTCTATTTTATAAATGAGAAAATCAGGGCATGGCAATGTACCATAGGAAGTAGGCTCCTGTCTTCTCTGGTAGGTTTTTAATTTCCTTGTTGATATCATCTAGACTATTCCAGATATCTGTATCACAGTTCCTTCCAGAATCTGTGCTTTGAGGACAGGGAAACTATGGCTTAAATCTTAGTGACAGCCCTTTGGAATATTTAGTACAGAGGGGAACCCAGTGAATATATATGGTGACTCTTGAGAATACAGTGATGTGCCAGAAAAATCTATGTGCCCCCACACCACCAAAGAGTTGCAAAACTATTGGGGGTTATAGCAATTCCACATTACTTAACCCTGTAGCAATACTAAGTTACAGCTAAGGTGACAACAAGGGTTCATAAAGAACCATTTAAATCATCATATTTATTCTGTCTGGGCATGATGGCATGCTTGTAATCACAGAATTAAGAGGCTATACAAGGAAATCACAAGTCTCCGGCCAATCTCTGCTCTATGTCACAGGTTTATTTAAATAAAATAAATGAACAAATTACACACAAATAAGTTTTATTTTTTAAAGTCAAAATGCTAAATTAATATTTAAACATTTCCCCCAAATTTAAGTACAGCAATATTCACAATGAAATTTAGTCTTATTTTAATAATCAATATATGCTAATATAAAAAAAAAACATGTCCACTTAAAATAATACAGAAGTTACATATTTTTGTAAATTTGTGTCCCTTATGGTTTAGTTTTGTAAATGTGAATGTGCATAAATTCTGTGTTTATTTTTAAAAACTGAAATGGATAAAGTAGTTTCTAGAAGTTCCAAAAATAAAATTTACATTATTATTATTATTATTATTATTATTATTATTATTATTATTATTATTTTGCATATGAAAGTTGAGGGAAGCCAGGTTTCTTACCAAGGTGGATCTCATACTAGCTACTGAAAGAAGGCTAAACAAATGCTTGGACCAGAATCTCTGGTTTGTTCAATTTTGAGGGAGTGGGGTTTGTTCCTTTGTCCTGTCTGTTTATCCATGTCACTCTTTTGCAATGTTACTCTACATCAAAACAGAGTTTAATTTTGGCTTTACCAGTTTGATGAGACACTTAAAATTAAATTGTTTGTTTGTCCCTTTAGTAGGAAATATTTTAGACTTATGCATTCTCTTTCTCTGTGTCTCTATCTTTGTATCTGTCAATGTCTCCCTCCTCTGTCACCCTGTCTCTGTCTCTGTCTCTCTCTGTCTCTCTCTCTCTCTCTCTCTCTCTCTGTGTATCATGTTTGTGTTAGTGTGAATTAGCTCAGGTTTCCAAATATTAGCTGTCAGTTTTATGTGACCCACAGTTAGACAGTGATGTTAAACCTATCCCCATAGACAGAAGAGACTCCAGTTGTGTTACTGATTTCCTTTCCCTTGACCAGATGGCTTAAAGTTCTTCTGACTATATAGGAGTCCTTTGGATTACCCTATTTATTTCTCCCAGTACTCAATTTAAGGATCAGATCTTACATAACACATTTACCATTGAGATAAACCACTCAAACTAACTGCTGTTTGGGCTCTATACTTCTGGCATATGGTCTGGGCCTCATTATACCCACAGTTACTAGTTATTAGATTTAATACACATTTTGATGAATTCTATAACAAAATAAGTCAGGGGATCCGTGGGTTGTTTGATGTTCCTTTAGAACAATCATTCAAAGGGCAGGGACCTGAAGGACATAGTAGAGATGAAGACTCTATTAAGCCCTGAAGGCTACTGGCTGAAGCCATGCTTTCCTTTGGTGAGGCAGACAAAGAAAAGATGAGAACATTTTTAAATATATATTTTCTTTTTTAATTAATTTATTATTTTATTTACTTACATGCCAAATGCTGCTTTCTTCCTGGACCCCCTCGAAGATTTCTTTCCCCATCTACCCTGCCCTTTGCCTCTGAGAGGGTCCCCCTACCCTGCAGGCATTCTGCCACACTGGAGCATCAAGTTTCTACAGGATTAGGTTCATCTTCTTCCTCTGAGGCCAGAAAAGGAAGCCCTCTGTTATATATGTGCCAAAGGCCTTAGACTAGTCCATGATTTCTCTTTAGTTGGTGATCTAAGCTCTGGGAGTTCTCAGGGGTCCAAGTTAGTTGACACTGCTGGTCTTCCTATGGGGTTGCCAATTGTCTTCAGATCCTTCAATCCTTCTGACAATTTTTCCATAAGGGCCCCGACCTATATCCAGTGTTTGGTTGTGAGAATCTGCATCTGTCTTAGTCAGCTCCTGGTAAAGCCTCTCAAATGACAGCCATGCTAGGGTCCCGTCTACAAGCACAATATAGCATCAGTAATAGTGACAGGTTTTGCTGTCTGCCACGGGGATGGATACCTAGTTGGGCTAGTCACTGGTTGGCTATTCCTTCAGTCTCTGTTCCATTTTTGTCCCTGCATTTCATTTAAACGGAAACAATTTGGATCAAAAGTTTTATAGGTGAGTTGGTGTCCCCACTCAGGGGTCCTGTCTGACTACTGGAGGTAGTCTTTTCAGGTTCCATATCCCCACTGTTGGGCATGTTGGCTGAGGTCACCCACATTGAGTCCTGGGAGGATCCCCATCCCAGGTCTCTGAAACTTCCTAGAGGTTCCCCCCACTTCCCACCCCCAGAAGCTGTATTTGCATTCATTCTTCATCCCTCTGGGCACCTTTTTTATCTGACCCATAAATGATTCTGCCCTCCATTTCCTACTTCTCCCCTCTCCCACCCTCTGCCTCCCATGATTATTTTGACCCCTCTTCTAAGTGGGATTAAATCATCTACATTTGGGCCTTCCTTTTTGTTTAACTTCTTAGAGTCTATGGGTTATGCCATGGGTACTATGTACCTTTTGGCTAATATCCACTTATCAGTGAGTATATATAATGCATATGCTTTTGGATCTGAGTTACCTTACTCAGGATGATATTTTCCAGATCCACCCATTTGACTTCAAAATTCTTGATGTCCTTGTTTTAATAGCTGAATAGAATTCCATTGTTTAAATGAGTCACATTTTATGTATGCAATCTTTGGTTTGGATTGTTTTCCATATCTGGCTATTACAAATAAGGCTGCTATGAACATAATGAGTGTGTGTATGCTCAGGAGTGATATAGATGGGTCTTCAGGTAGAACAATTTCTAATTTTCTGTGGAAGCAGCAGATTGATTTCCAGAGTGGTTGTACAAGTTTGCCATACCACCAGAAATGGGGATGTATTCCTCTATCTCTACATCCTTGTTAGTATGTGCTGTCACTTGAGTTTTTGACCTTAATTATTCTCATTGGTATAAGGTAGAATCTCAGAGTCATTATGATTTGTATTTCCCTGATGACCAAGGACTTTTGAATATTTCTTTAAGTGTTTCTCAGCCATTCAAGATTACTCTGTTGAGAATTCTCTTCTGACCTGTACCCATTTTTTAAGTGGGTTATTATTTTTTGGGAGTCTACCTTCTTTATGTATTTTGGATATTAGCCATATATTGGATGTGGGTTAGTGAAAATCTTTGTCCCAAACTGTAGGCTGCCGTTTTGTCCTATCGACAGTATCGTTTGCTTTACAGAAGCTTTCTAGTTATAAGAAGTCCAATTTGTCAATTGTTGATCTTAGAGCCTGAGCCATCTGTGTTCTGTTCAGGAAAAAAAAAATGGGACAATGTGTTCAAGCCTATTTCCCACTTTTATTTCTATTAGATTCAGTGTATTTAGTTTTATGTTGAAGTCTTTGGTCTACTTGGATTTGAGCTTTGTGTAGGATGCTAGATAAGGATCAAATTGCATTTTTCTACATGCAGACTGCCAGTTAGACCAGCTCCATTTGCTGAAGAGGCTTTCTATTTCCACTTTATGGTTTTGGCTTCTTTGTCAAAAATCAAGAGTCCATAGGTATTCTGTGCCTTAGATTCTATTCTATTGATCAATCTGTCTGTGTGTGTATGAATACCATGTGGGTTTTTTTTTTTTAATCACTATTGTTCTGTAGTATAGCTTGAGGTCAAGGATGGTAAATCCTCTACAAGTTCTTTTATTGTTCTGAACTGTTTTCACTATCCTAGAAATTTTGATTTTTCCATATGAAGTTGAGAATTGAATTTTCTATGCCTACCAAAAATATGTTGAAATTCTGATAGGAACTGCATTGAATTTCATGGGAACTACTTTTGGTAATATGATCATTTTCACTCTGTTTATCCTACCTATTCATGAGCATGGAGGAGATTTGCATCTTCTGAGGTAGTCTTCAATTTCTTGAGAAGAAAATTTTTAATTAAACAAATAAAATACAGAAGGAGAGTCAGGTTTTTTTTTTTTTTAAAGAAACAATAAATTAAAAGTGACAGCAGAAATGCAGTTCTAAGAAAATCAATCTATGCAAAGGGTATGCTTGGCTACTGTAAGAAAGCATCCACATACTTACAAAAAAAGGGCCATATTATCAGCAGAAAATAAATAAGCATTCATTGGTAAAAACAGGAACATCAAAAGACATGTACAAAGTAAGACAGTTCTGAATCTCTTTACATTTCAACACATACATGCACACACACAAAACACACACCAATACATCTACAATTCTTGAATCAAAGTTATTTGTTTCAAAGTCCCTTTCTATGTTGTCCTTAGGTTACTCCAGTTGATTTCGGTCAAGACGTTTTGTGGCTTCAGAATTAATTGCCAGATAATTTGTCTTTGTTTGCTAAGCAACTTCCTTTTACAAAACATCCAAGTAAATCCTAAATTTGATGTGGTGACTTAAATTCCCTCTTCATGAAGAAAAAAGGTAGGTACTTAGGGTCTATTTCCTCAACCTTATATAAAGTGACCCTGTAGAAAATCAAACAAGCAAATAAACAAACAAAACGCTTACCTCAGGAGAATTATTGTGTCAATGAGAAATTTTCAACTGATGTAGATATTGTAGTCTGAATCATTTTATGGTAAGAGTTGTAACAAAGATTAAAACATAAATATCTATGAAATAGGATCCTGTGTCTGTAACATTGAGAAAATGATTTCATCTAAACCTTGAGGCACAAAGTAGAAGATGGCAGATAATAGAATCGACAGAAAGGCGAGTATTAGAGAGGTAAGGTTAGAACACACTGATAGGCGTGGGGAGATAGTTAGACCAACATTATGTAAACATGTGCCTCCTTCTATCCCTTTTGATTTAGAAACATAAGGGGGCACTGAGGTCACAGTGGTGAGAGCTCACACTGTAGACCATATCCAATTCTATAGAGCATATTTAAAAAGGAAAACCAGAAATGTCGATGTTTTAGGCACTTCATTTTCTTTTTCTTTTCTTTTTTCCTTTCTTTCCTTTCTTTTTTTTTGTGCTTATAGCAAATTTTAGCTATATTGGTGTTTACATCATTTAAGAATATACACCTTTTGCATTTAACAGCATTTCTGGTATTCACTTCAAAAATCACTTGTGTACATTAAATTTTCTATTTGAAACACTATGATCCCCAATTACTTTTCTTTCTCTTGCTTGTTACTTCCTAGTCTTAATTGTTACCCTTGGGTCATCAAACAGGCATCCAAAAATACTACTTCCTAGGTCACTGGCTAGAATTCTGGTGGAAGAGTTGCTAGAATACACATGTGTTAATGATATCACTGTGCTTGATTTAGAGCCCAGGCGAGGAAAATCTGTAGGCAGAATGTGCAGGATTTGATACACCCTGTTTACAAACACTAAGACTTTCTGTAACATCTTCCAGTGTATTTTAGGTTTCAGTGACTGAAGTCTGACGATATTTAAACAGGTGAATTGGCGTATAGTCTCTAGGAGGGTATTCCTTTAACAATGTCAAAGCAAGAATACAATTACTTTATATGATTTTAGGTATGTATGTATGTATGTATGCATATTCATGTATGTGAGCATGTTGTACATGTATAATAAAGTACCCATGCACAGCAGGGCACAAATACTTTGTGGGGTTTGTTTTGTTGTTATTTATTTTTTCTTTTGTTTTTTTCTGCAGAATCTTTTGCTAGCCTTAGCCTTGTTAAATAGTCTGGGTTAGCCCCAGGGATATGCTTGATTGAACCTCCCCAGAACTTGGTTAGCAAATACATTCATCTCATGTCTGTCTTTTGTTTTTTAAATATAGCTTCTGAAAACTAAACTTGGCTCCTCATGTTGTCAAGGCAAACCTTTATGACTGAGCTGAAACTCCTGCCCTATTTTGTATGTTAAAGTCATACAATTAAGTTTTGAAAAAAAAAAATCACAAAGATGTTGCCTACCATGTGGGTAAACACCAAAATTATTTCATGGTCCGTTAAGTGTAGATTCAATGTTTCTTTGAAGAATGGAAGAAATCATCTAGAATGTGTTGCCCACACTAGGCAGAAGAGGGACAAAGCCAGGCTAGTGAGAGTAAGGAGGTCACACCCAGGGGGGCTAATGATTTAGGTGGTCTTCGGTTTTAGTAGTCAGAATACAATGGTGTCTTTTCTGACAAAGGGGACTCTGAGATTGCAGGCTCACTCTGCCATTAATGCACCTCCACATAGTCTCAGAATGACTTTGGCAATCTTACAGGCTTCTTTTAAATTAGATCTAGGAAAGTTGGTGTTTTCAAAGAGCCTCTTTGAAGTCACTCCTTATAATGTTTTGTGAAAAATTGGGAGAGTTCAGGATCACACCGGCTGTGTGTGTGTGTGTGTGTGTGTGTGTGTGTGTGTGTGTGTGTGTGTGTTTATGGAGGAGGGGTTCATTTTACTTTCCTAGTTGTTCTTTATTTTTAAAATAACCTTGTATTCCCTTTGAGCTCCCCTCAGGATGATATTCCCCCCTGCTGGCTCCCTTTTTCTTCATTATTTTAATGGCTACATCTTTGCTCTGATGTGTCAATGGAAGTGGAAAATCCAGTGAAGCCAGAGCTTAGAGAAACGCCAGCTGGAACAGAAGGATAAAGTTTCCTTGGAGAAGCTTCAAAGAGATGCGGGCTCGGTAAGCTGGGGACAATGGTGCCCAGGCCTCAGGACAGGGAAGGCCTTGCCAGCTGGCCCAGCCTAGTCCTAACGAGGCGTGAAGGGACTGGAACTCACTTCACTGTGTAGTCCGTGGTGAGAGGTGGGGCCTTTGTTTGCCCGCTTGCACACTGTCTTCTTATATTTCACAACAAATGGTTTTCTCATGAAATGAGGGGCCAAAATTTGATTCCTGCCAGAAGCAGTATGAGCTAATTTTGCTCAAAGCTGGGGCTTCCTGAATTCAGGCAAGCCAGTCCCCTCCCATCTCTAGACTTTGGAATGTATTTTACATTTCTTTTTATGGGAGAATTACCAGAGCAACTATCATTGTGATAGGACCCGAGACAGATTAATGGACCCTTATTGGTTCTAACTGGTCACGTGGCATCTCTCTTTGCCTTTTCTTTTTTTTTTTTTTTAATTATTTTTGAATAAAGCAGAAAAACTGATTTAGAAACAGACTATAAATCTAGATGGCTTAAATGGCATGTCTGGTTGTCAGCCCCATTTGGGACTCTGCTTTCTTGGATGTTGTTGTTGAGTGGCATCGAGCGTAATCAGATGCAGCTTGTGTCTGGAAGGGATTTTAGGAAAGGACAGGG
>CACVCL010032693.1:0-14049 GCA_902729485.2 Mus minutoides | reverse complement strand
CTAATATTCTTTCTCCCAAAATATTCTCCTCATCCTTGTGTTGAGGAAATCCTTCTGTATGATCTCAGTGTGTGTGTGTGTGGGGGGGGGGGGTGCAGGGCGGTGGACCATAACAGAAAACAAGGTAAGGTGGAGCTAAGGCTAGAAGCCCTGGGGAACCTGAAGGGATGGTAGGACCTTCACCTGCTCTTGGCACCAGGCCCCTGTCACATAGCTGCAGTCCCCCATAGAGAGATTTGTGGCCATCAGTCACTGGGTAAAGGCCCCAAGCCTTTTCACATGTAGATGAGGCATCCCTAACATCTCAGACCAAGCTAATAAGAAGCACCTACTGTCAGACCCCAACCCACTCCAAAATGGTATATAAGTTCCTATTCAGAAGGGATAAAGATATGTGAGGATTGCTCCACTGTCTGAGAGCATCTGTCATAAGAGCTGTAACACTGTCAGGGAAGAGAACTGCTCTCCTGAAACTTTCACCAACAGGAACTCCCCTGCATGCCCCTTACTGGCTACCCAACCTTCTGCAGGTTCAGCCTGGCTTGGCTCAGTGCATCCAGTATGATGTATTGGGGCAGCAGCAGCAGAAGTGGCACTACATGGGCAATTCTCCCTCCCTGCTTGAACCCTTTACCCTTTACATGAACACTCCCACCTGGCTGGACTGAGATCTCTGTGGATAGTCCCTAGTACACAGGCCTACACTGAGAGTGGGGTTATCAACTGGCTTTTAAACCTGTATACTCAGAAATTGGCACCAGGCCCCTGTCACATAGCTGCAGTCCCCCATAGAGAGATTTGTGGCCCATCAGTCACTGGGGAAACGCCCCAAGCCTTTTCACATGTAGATGAGGCATCCCTAACATCTCAGACCAAGCTAATAGGTGCCAATTTCTGAGTATATAGGTCTCTCCAGACAGTCTCTTGGCTCTCCCAGACCACCTGTAAGTACTATGATGCCCCTAATAATCAATAGCATGCGCAGCAAATATTGGCAGTATGCTGAACAATGGTGGGCACCCAGCCAGGTCTATTATGTGCAATATCTCTGACACTCACCTATAACTTTGATCTATCCCGATTTGAATAGAAGGCATCACAGCCTTACATATTTCATCAGCTGCCAAGGTTACACAGCCTAACAGAGGAACAAACACATAAGTTGAGTCTGTGTCATTTGCATCTGTGTTCATTTCTTTCAAACCTTATATACATCATGTTCTCTTAAGCCAGTCCGCCAAGCATGAACTGTTACACTGTTACACCATTTTTATTTCTAGGTGTTTTGTAGTTATAAACTGAGACAGAGAGAGGTGACTTTAAACCCTAAATCCATACTAAGAAAATACAGGAAGACACCCACAGACACCCCAGCTGCCATGCAGAGCTGGCAGGCAGAAGACATCCACAGGCACCACTATGATGGTGGAGAAATGGGAGAGAAAGAGAAGGGAACAGTGTGTGCACTACAAAGATAGGCAGAACTGGTGAGGTGAGGGTGGTGAGAATCAGCCTGATATGAACAGCCTGTGTTGCCACCCTGTACTGTTGTGTAGGTCACATCTGGGTCTCTGGCCCTGAAGCAGCAGGGACTTGTGTCAATGTCCAAGACCCCTGTTACCACCAAAGGCCACGAGGAATTACCTGGTATGGGCTGTCTCCTCGAGTCATCCCAATGTTTGAGGGCTACACAGAATTGGTCCTGCCTCTTGCCCAGGTATCTTGGGAGAGCTGGTCCTTAGGAGATAGAGGGTTATGAGTAATCTGTCCCTTCAGAGCTGGCTCCATCTCATGCTAGCTGCAGAGCAGGCCCTGCATCTCACCTGAGCAGCACAGTAGAAGATGGGAGAGCTAGCCTAGCCCCTACTCTTGTGTGCAAGAGCCAGCCCTGGTGGCATGGGTAAGGACCTAATATTGATAGTGCAGCAGAAGGCAGAGGCCTCAAACCATACCATGCCTCATTCCAATGAATATTTATTTACAAGTAAAGCTGTTTGGACAAAAGTGTATATATTATATGACATACTCTGACATACCACAGCTTCCACAATGAGATTTATTTTTAATTTTTATATTATTTTTTTCTTTCTGTTGTTTTAATTTTATCTATTTTTGGGGTGGGGAATTTGAAAGTGTGGAAGAACAGGAAGATGGGTGCAATTCAGGTGCATAATGTGAAATTCACAAAGAATCAATAAAATTTAAAAAAATGAAAAAAAAAAAGCCAAAACCAAACAAAATGTGGACCAGTGGATTGTGCTTAACATGTATATTAACCCCCTTCTTGCATAACACACACATACATACACACACACACATGTGTATATATATATATACATATGTATATATATGTGTGTATACATATACATATACATATACATATACATATACATATACATATACATATACATATACATATACATATACATATACATATACATCATATACATATACACTCCTGTGCAGACATTCCCCTGCTTGGGTTTTGCTCCCCTGTTATGATTATTCTACAGGCTTATCTCTACAAAGAACGGAGACAGCCCTGCCTCCCCAAGCTGGACAGAGACTGACCAGCCATCTCCTTAGATCTGCCTGGGGCCATGAAGCTGCTTTTGCCCAGACATATCATCTGACTGGAGACTTTTGAGACATGAAGAAGCTGAGATCCACAGATAACAGACAGCCTTGGGTCCTTCCAGCAACAGATGGAATCTCTTGCCAGAGCCTAATGGCTACTAAAATTGGGGGAACTTGCATGATAGTAAGGAAAAAGATGTCTACACAGATAAAGCAAATGTTGTTTGAGACCAATGTTATTAGTCTAAAAAAAATTGCACAAACTTACTCTTGATTTCAATCTATTGTGCAATTAATTTGGTTCAATAATGTCTTGTCTTCTCAGCCCCACCCCCTTATTTCCCCTCTAGTTTATGTTGTGCTTTATTTTAACCATTATACTCCACCCCATCCAAATTTTTAACTACAAATAACAGCAGACAGTCACTCCAATGATACCCCTCCTTTATAAAAATGAAAAGAAGGAGTTGTGGGGCAGTGAATCGTGCCAACAGACAGAAGAACTGGTAAGGCAGTAGCAAAGTTCAGAATATCCATAAAACTCATAATTAAGAGCAGCAGGAGTTTGAACTAGCTCCTGACCGGATTCCTGTCCTGGAGCACGAGATAATGACACCCCACTAAGGGACCATGACGACCTGTAATGTAGCATAGAACTTAAGAGTTCTTGCAGCTAATGAGGTAACTAGATAGGCCCCAAATGTTTAGCCAATGAGCACTATCCCTGGACATCCCTTCCTGCAAAAGTTATTTAATCTCTAGTTCACCCTGAGTAAGTAAATTGCATCCTCACCCACCATGAATAAAGCAGTTTGGACAAGCAAGGACTGTTTCCTTCATCAAGAACCTCTGTGGCCGGGAAGCCTTCTTCTACACACACATGCCTAAGTCTCCTGCAGAAGTCCTCTTTGCACTTCTAGCACTCACCCTGAGCTAAGCAGATTAGCAGTGTCTGGGTATACAGGAGGATAGGTATACCCGCCCCCATCCCCATCAACGCCTTGTGGTTCTCAGTGGTGTCTGGATGGGCCAAAGTTCCTGCTGTCTTTCATCCAGAGAAACATGGGCTGGGACCCTTATTTTATTGCTGGGACCCCAAATTTGATGGTGTTTCACCCTCCCCTAAGTGGCATGTCAACATCCCATGAGGCTGGCACCCTGATGTCAAGGCAAAATGCAGACCCATAACAATAAAAAAATAAAATGAAAATTGAATTGGAAAAAAGGGAACTACAAGGCTTCTTGTTTAGAGCTTAGAGCCTCCCCCAGTCTGTATCCCTTCTTGATACAAAGCAATGACAGCCATAATTCCCTGAACCAGACTCTGTACTAAGTAAACACTTGCGTATTCTGAGCAGTATCTTGATGGCCAAGTGAATTTTTAATGTAGGATGTTGTCAGCCCTCATCCAACTGGAGAAGATGTGAGAATTATGGGGGGCAAAAAAACACCTTTTTTTTAGAGCAAATGAATAAGAATCCTTTAGTTGATACCTTCACTTTCCATGAGAAAAGGCAATTTTCTTATAGTGGATTTGTCTCCTTCCTGGAGCTACCAGTGCTAGCTTACAGTAATATGTGTGAGAAAGCACACAGTTCAGAGGGGCTCACAGTTTGAATTGCTCATGGCAGGTTTGTCTTCCAACCAAACCGAGGATCCAGATTCTTGACTGAGCATGTCTAGGAGGTTGTCTTGCTGATTCTTTGCTTTCTTCCCATAATGAATGGGTGCCAGATTGAATTCTCACAACAGGTCCTAGGGCAGAGGTACAGGGTTTTCTTTGCAGAGTTTCTGGTGTGCTGCAAAGAGCAGCAGATTCTTGTATTCATCTCTTAGGGCTTCTATAACTAAGCCCCACAAGAAGGACTGACACCACAGATATTTCTTATCTCATGGTACTGGAGGCTCAATGTCAGAGATCAAATTATCACTAGATGTGCTTGTTGTGACGGTGAGAAAGAATCTTTGCTATGTGTCATTCTTCTGATGGTTTGTTGATATCTGTTGGGTCATTAGTTTCTTCTTTTGGCATCACATAGTTTTCTTCCTAATCTCTCCTTTTGAGAGTGTACTAGCCACATTGCATCAAAAACCCATTCTAATTCAGTATGGCCTCATTTGGACTAATCGAATCTTGGATACTCTATTTCTAAATAAGAGGACATACAGATACACTAAGAACTGAGGGGTAAGGATTTCAACATATAAACTTGAGGCTAAGAGGCAGGTCATCTATGTAACTCCTACAATATCTATCTATCTATCTATCTATCTATCTATCTATCTATCTATCTATCATCTATCTATCTATCTATCATCTATCTATCTACCTACCTATCTACAGATATCTTTCTGAATTAATGCAAAGATTTTTTAAAAGATGCCTAATGTTATCCTGCTTAAATACATTTTTTTTCTTTTTCTCTTTATCTTGGGCTATTCATTGACTTGGCTGAATGTCCAATGGAAAATATAACTAATTTGTCATTAGAGTTCTTAGCTCAGTTACACTAGTGTAACAGCAGTCCAAAGTCAGACTACAATTCATAGTCTGATAGGTATAGAGGAAGGTATAAAGGGTTTCCTGGAGAAGGGATGTTTTCTATGAGATGAAGAAGCATATCCAGCTGAGGAGCTCCAGGAGAAATTATCCACACCTAAGTACCAACATAGGCAAAGACACTGAGAAAAATGGCACCACTGGTTCACAGAGAACATTTCTACCATGCTCCCTGTTGCTCACAGGATCAAAAGGGACTTGTGAGCGTGGTAAATGTAGACTCTCCAAGTTCTGGCTCTAGTCTTAGTGTTGGCAGTTATTAATATTCCACCTGACTACACCAGCTTCAGGAAAGATATTGCGTTGTGTCCTTCTCTTCGCTTGAATTTAAGAATCCCGACCCAGTTCATTTCATCCTTCCCAGGACCCAAAGGTGTATGGGCTTCTCCAATTCCTGATCAGAAGGTGCTCCAAGATCACCTGAAGAGGAACTACATCAGCCTAAAACCTCTAGATTACACTTTTCATTCTGGGCACAAAGAAGGTTCCCATATTTTCCAAATGTAAGAATGAATGATTACAGTACACTCTAAGAGCTGAGGAAGGATACAAAGTGGGTAATCTTCTGTTATGTCTACATGAAGAGTTGGAGAATCTCATGCAGAGAGAAAATATGGGCTAAAGCAAAAAGGTACAATGGTGTGAGGGCATTTTCAAGTGATGGAGGGAAATTAGTTGGTACTGCAGTGTTTTATCTGTGTACATATGAAAGGGGGATAGAGAGCAGAAGAGCATTGAATAGTCACAGGAAATAAAGAAATCATAGGAATAAAGGAACATAGGTCCAGGCAACACCCCTGAATGACAGAATAATGTATTCACATCTTCTGCTGTCATTGAGGAGACAGTACAAGAACTTAGTGTTTGGATCTCATGCTTGAGGATGCTTGGCTTCTAGAAACACAGTAGTTAGTAAAGGTCAAGTGAGGTGGAAATATGTCTTAGAGTTATAGGAGCAATCCAGACAGAAGATCATGGCAAAAAAGATGGAGTAGGTGGGTACACAGTCCTCAGAAACTGATGAGAATTTGTTATCAGTATTATCAGAGGAGGATTCTGGTGTGCTGGGAATTTCTAGCTTGTGCCTCATTGACGGATAGACTGAGGAAAAGAATGGAGTCCCTCAACAGCACTTTCTGTGCTTGTCATTTTTATGTTAGGCTCTGTGCCCATTGTCACACACATATTATTATATGCGGTCTTTGCAGTCATTTAGAATGATAGATCTCATTCAGACAATTTTGCAGCTGGATCACTATGGCCAAGGCAAAGCAAGCTGTATGACTGGGTTAATCCAGTTATTAGATGGTGAATTCTGGAAAAGATTTCAGTCCAAATTCTATCTAGGAATGAAGGATGTCACGGGACTATAAGGCCTGAAGAGTGGTATAAAGGATACTCCTTAGATGTATGACTCAGTTAAGGAATGGACTCAATAAAGATAAAGTCAGTGAAGGGGATGGGGCCTCTTGTCAGAAGGTATGAGGGTCATTTAACTCCTAAAGGCAGACTGCAGCAAGACCAGTGATGGATATTCAGGACACTGAGAGCCAGCAGTATATAAGCTTGAGTACTGAGAATTCTGAGGAAACTGAGTCACAAAGAGGTTAGGTATCCTGGTTATCACCACATAGCAAGAACACAATGAAAGGTTGCTGTTTGCTTGATCTTGCTACTCTCATATTTCCTGTTCTTTCTTTCTTTCTTTCTTTCTTTCTTTCTTTCTTTCTTTCTTTCTTTCTTTCTTTCTCTCTCTCTCTCTCTCTCTCTCTCTCCCTCCCTCCCTCCCTCCCTCCCTCCCTCCCTCCCTTCCTTCCTTCCTTCCTTCCTTCCTTCCTTCCTTCCTTTGTCCTTCTTTCCTTCCTTCCTTCCCTCCTTCCTTCCTTCCTTCCTTCCTTCCTTCCTTCCTTCCTTCCTTCCTTCCTTCCTCCCTCCCCTCTCTCTGTTTGTTTTTACATATTTTATATTTTTTATTGGATATTTCATTTATTTAGATTTCAAATGTTATCTCCTTTTCTGATCCCCCCTCCAGAATCCTCCTAACCCATCCCCCCTTTTCCTGCTTGAATGAGGGTGTGACCCCACCCACCCACTCCCACCTCCTTACCTCATAATCCCCTACACTGGGGCATTGAGCCTGACTTTCTTAAAGGACTCCTACCAGGACCTCTAGTTTAGGGACAAATTCCCATGTAGTCTCTGGAAGCCATGATCAAAGGAAAGATTTAAGCATAATTCTCATAAATTCCATGCATGGCTCCTTTCTTTATGCCATGCTCTCAGCTGGGTCATTGCCAGCTTCCACACTCTGTCCTAGGACTCCCTCCACTTCAGCCTTCATCCTCTGCATGAGCCGTGCAGTCTGCTGTCTTAGATTCTATTTAACCCCACCCCAGCCTTCAGCTAACAGGCATTTCCTTCCATCTCTCTGCTTCGATCAATTTCTCCATTCCCCTAATCATTTTTTCTTGTTCGTTTTTGAACTCCCTCCAATGTGTCTGCTTTGGCCTGGTAATGAGGTGCCCCTGAACGAAATGCAATATTCTGCATGTGACTTCACCAGGGTCGTATAGATTTTCTTGCTAACTATCTTCTCAGACCTGGGGTGACATGCTTTCTTAGTGCAGCAACTCTATTAGTGTCTGAGCTGTTATAAAAAGCCTGTTAGAGATTACAGAATTATGGGATATACAACAAAAGGGCATTATAATGTTTTTGGCCCACAGCTACCATTTCCCACTCATGCTTCCCACCCAGGTATTTAAAGAGTCTTGCTTCTGTATTATTGCCTGTGTTACCTGTGCCAAGGGGACACATCCTTACCTGTCTTTCCAGTGATGTACATGGATAATACCTATGTCATTTTAAATGCCTTCTTATCAAAGCCTTCTGTCTCTTTTTAGGCAACTCCCTCTTGAATGTTATTACAAAATTCCTGTGTTAGAGTGAATACTGAATGATGACTCTGAGACTTTCATCTGGAAGGTAAGCCTAAACAGGTGTGAGCATATTAATAAATGTCCAAATTTCAACTGTAAACTATGGAAATACAAAGTATAAGTAGGTACAATAATTTATACAGCTGATTCTGATGTGGCCTGAAGAGAATATTCCAACAAAGGAGCCCTTCTGGGAAGTTTCTTGGAGTTGAACTCTGTAAGGTGATTGATAGTGGTCTGGGTAGAGAAAACATTTCAGTGAATAAAAAGAGAATGCACAAAGGGTCTGAAACAAATATCATAGCTGCCCACAGACCTTCAGGGATTTAACTGTCTGTTGAGTTTAGTGTGGTAAGTGGTTGCAGGAGGAACATGTGGTGAGGTATCTTGCAGACTTGCTTGGGTTTTGCCTGTGTTCTAAGCCTAATGGATGTTTGTTGACAGGGATTAAACAGAAAGGTGGTACAAATGTCACTAGGCATTCTGAAAGGCCATGCTGGTGGTAGTGTGGACAAGAGATGAGGAGCAATAATGAATTCTGGGTAGTAAATCTGTAAGCTTTTGGTATATAAGAGATGATGGTAGTTTTAAGTTGAGGAGGAGTGGTGGAAATGTTCAGAAATGGAAGAATTGAGGAAGAATTACCAGGTCTCGTGATGGGTGGCATGTACAGGGTAATGGAGGTGTGTCATGATAGTTTGTAACTTTCTGGTTTATAGTGTTAAAATGGTTAATACTGACTGTCTGATAGTATCTATAGTCATTTAGGAGAAAACTTCTTGACACTTTTATGAATTCTAGACAGGTTTATTTGAGGCAACAGTGGGTAGCACTGTCCCATGAACTAGATTCGCAGAAAAAAATATAAAAGAAAAAAAAAAGGAAGCTAAGCACTATCACTGAGTCTACTGCTTGCTATGTAGTGCTGTTGGATGCAGATAATGCCCTGTCATATGAACAAACAGAGCTCTAATCATATCCTCTCAGATGCATATTCTGTACACTAAATGAGATGGTACTCTATCTGGAATACAGGCAGAACACAAGTTTTATTACTCGTAAGATACCACTCATTGGATAGAAAATATTCAAATAAGATATTTGAATATATATTATATTATATTATATTATATTATATTATATTATATTATATTCAGTAGAAATTCATAACAAGAAGTTGGACAAATGGCTGCTTCCTTAATTGGAGAAGACTGAACCAAAGAGTCAAATTTGGAAGTCACAATTTCCTTCCCTTGAACCTTGAGACTCATGATAATAATTATGCTTAGGGTTTAAGTCTTAGTGTTTTTGTCTTAGGAAGCCCACTGAGTGAGACAACTTTGTGGTCAGCAAATGTTTAGATTTCTAATATCCAAAATTTAATGAGAAATAGCTCTTCACCAGTGATATGAGAGCTTTGGGGCTTGGCTGGGAGAAACCCAACTCTGTTGTCCAGAACAGTGGGAAAATTGCTGCTGATGGTGAGTACCATGACACAGTTAACTTTGGCATGTAGGGTGTCTGTGATGCATAACTTTCTTCAGTAGAGACTCAATTGTATCTTCCTACAAAGAAGCCAAACAGTCCAACATGGCTCCTAAACATTCACTTAATGTTCTGAGAGAGCAAGTAAGTATCATTACCAACATCAGCTAAGGTGATTCTGTGGAAAGTAATGCACAGCAGGACTGCATTGAACATCTAGATATTAGAAATGTGTATGATTTCCATTATATCTTATGTTCTTTCCTTTTCTTTTTCCTTATTCATAATCTTGTATTTTTAAGTGGGCAGCTCTTTACTCATTTTCTGTGTCTGCTATTGTATTCTAGATGAATCAGCGTTCTGATAGTTTAAAACCTTATTTATTATCATAGTCTTTCATTTCCCCAATCAATAGGTTGGCAAATATGCTTGGACATGACATGAAGCTCTGTGTGTAGTGAGTAGCTCACTTTCAAAGCTGTTGGGTGAGTCTTGGAAAGAAAGTTTCCAGTGGAGAAAGAAATCTATCTAATGTCACCTAGTGTTGAGAGAAGAAAGACTTTATACAAAGGATCTTCCCAATATTTCCTTAAACACCTCTAAGGACAAAAGGCTCCTTACATCCCAAGGCTTCTCAATTCAATTTTAAGATTTTTTAATTGTTGGAAAGGTCATCTCTACATAGAACAGATTTTTTCTCATCTTCAGTCTCAACCTATGGATAAAACTAGAGTGGCATAAGGTTGGTTTGTCCTTGTACCACGAAGTCTCTTGAAATTTGGTGACCAGATAATTTGCATAATTTTTGCTTTAGCCTTGAAAGAGTATTATTTTTCTTTTTATTAGATATTTTCTTTATTTACATTTCAAATGTTATTTCCTTTCCTCATTTACCCTGCGAAAAGCCTCTATCACACCCCCCTACCCTTGCTCACCAACTCACCCATCACCCCCACTTCTCTCCTGGCATTCCCCTACGCTGGAGCATTGAGTCCTCACAGAACC
The DNA here is from genome assembly GCA_902729485.2 of Mus minutoides. NCBI lineage: Eukaryota > Metazoa > Chordata > Mammalia > Rodentia > Muridae > Mus > Mus minutoides. The sequence goes on along the minus strand of CACVCL010032693.1, from coordinate 3,483 downwards.
AAGGGTCTCTCCTCCCGTTGATGTCCAACATGGCCATCCTCTGCTACATATGCAGCTGGAGCTATGGGTCCCTCCATGTGTACTCTTTGATTTGTGGCTTAGTCCCTGGGAGCTCTGGGGGTACTAGTTGGTTTGTATTGTGGTTCCTTTTATGAGATTGCAAACCCCTTCAGCTCCTTGGGTCCTTTCTCTAGCTCCTCAATTGGGGATCCCGTGCTCAGTCCAATGGTTGGCTGAAAGCATCCATCTCTGTATTTGTCACTGGCAGAGTCTCTCAGGAGACAGCTATATCAACATCTTGAAAATATATTATTAAGGCAGTGGTTCTCAACCTTGCTCAAAGTTTCAATCCTTGAATACAGTTCCACACGTTGTGATGACCCTCAGTCATAAATTGCTATTTCATAACTGTAACTTTGCTACTGATATGAACCTATATGTAATTTTTTTATTACAGGATTGTTCTGTATATATTCATTTTGATATACAGGGTCATTCAATCTTCAAAGGGTTTGCAACCCACAGGTTGATAACTTCTGTATTAGGAAGTCTTGAAATGTCATTATTTCCTTCATTTTCAGGGTTCCAGTCAGTGTCTATTAACAAAAATGAAGATCCTAGAATGAGACACGATTCTTCAGTTGTAGAAAGGAGGAAGGAAGAGAAAGTGAAAGAAATGAAACAGTGAGCTAGGTCCAATCCTAGGGCTTCAAAAGAGGGAGAAGAAAGAAGAGAGAAGATAAAGAATGAAGAATGGAAGGGAAAAGAGGAAGAAGAGAAAAGAGAGATAAGGGGGGAAGAGAAAGGGAAAAAAGAGAAAGAAAGCAAGGAAGAAACACACACAAAGTGATCAATATGTAATGCTGGAAATACTACAAATAACCAGAGTGATATTGATCATTTCAAGGATGATTTGAGCAAAGGCTACTCACAAATAAACAAACATATCCTCCAACCTTTATTTTCCATTGCAATTCCTATTAGAAGTTTGAGTATGTAGAATGGAAAAATTATCTCCAACAAAAACATTCATTTTGCTAAATGTTATTCTGAGGGAGAAAATATATTTCACATGTCTGGTTTCTCTATTTTATCATCTCTTGGCAGATTCCACCAGTACATTGTGATACTGTTTAGCTTGGATGTGGACTCTGAATCTTTAATGTAAAATTACAGATAGTCATGGCTGAAGGCTTTCTATTAGTGAGTGTCTTATTATTTATCACTACAATAATAATGCTGTGTGATAGGGAACTCTAAAACCTGATGTTATATAAGATCTTATTGCTCATGTGCTGGGACATGGTGAGTTTGTCTTGTCTTAATAACACTTAGATGATATTGGACATACTTCACATATGTGTTGGCTAATTTTGTGTCAACATGATGCAAGCTAGAGTCATCTTTAAGGAAGGAAACTCAACTGATAAAGTGTCTGTGTAAGATCTGCATTTAGAACAATTTTTTAAATTAGTGATAAATTGGGAGTGCCCTGAGTTTGGGTTCTTCGGTTCTACAAGAAAGCAAGCTGAGCAAGCCATGAAAAAATTAACCTCCATCCATGGTCTCTCCCTCAGGCTCTGCTTCCGGGTTCCTGCAATGGTTCCATTCTTGTTCTGATTTCCTTTAGTAGTGAGCAGTGATATGGAAACATAAACCAAATAAACCCCCTTTTTTCTCAACTTGCTTTTGATCATGGCATTTTGCTGCAGTGATAGAACCCCTAACTAAGACATTATATAACTGTGGGTGGCTGGGGGATCTGCTCTAGCTGAGCTGGGTTGACTCAGCACATTTGGACATGTTTGGGTTTCAGTATCATATTCAGCCTCTGGTAGACCCAGGCCTGTCTTAGTATGTTCTTGCCAGAATGGTATTGTCACAAGAAGGAGCATACAAAGCCCACTATTGCATCTACTTAATTCTAAGAAATTCATTAAAATGGGTCCAGTTTCAGGAGTGGAGAATTGACTGATCTCTAGAGGGAGAGAATTGCAAAGTCACATTTCAAGGTGTAATTTGTAATGTGTCACAGAATTTAGTTGCCAGCTTCTTTTTTTTTTCCTTATTTTTTATTTTAGCCACATCTTCATTCTCTTTAGGATTTTATCATATACCCATGGGCTTCTCTGGATAGATTATAGCCACCTTGTTTATTCAGAATCATTCCACATGGCTGAAAAAGGAGGCTTTGTTTAGTTAATGATCCTGATTCCTATTTCATCTAGATAATTTTTTCCAGTCTGCAGCCTTAGAGGTGTGTTACATCTCTTCCTTTCCTAAGCTCACTCAATTAAATATAAACTTGCACTGTGGTCAGAAGCAGAGATGCCATGGAGAGTCAGCTAGTACATTTGCATATGGAGAAGCTGCAGTGTAGACATCAATAGGAGTTATTTTCAACTCTTCTTGAACGAGGATCCTAGTTGGAGAGACACAACTAACCATAATGAAGAGGTGAGGGTTCACAGTAAGAAATGCAAGAAAAAAGTTGCAGCTAGAGTCTAGTTCAGTCTTACTAGTAAGAAACCTTTAATCCCAGCACTCGAGGCAGAGGCAGGCGGATTTCTGAGTTCGAGCCCAGCCTGGTCTACAAAGTGAGTTCCAGGACAGCCAGGGCTATACAGAGAAACCCTGTCTCGGGAAAACAAAAACAAAACAAACAAACAAAAACAAACAAACAAACCAAACCAACCAACCAAACAAACAAACAAAAAACAAAACAAAACAAAACAAAAAACAGCATCAACAACAAAAAGAAACAGATCTGTTAGTTAAAACTAGAGTTGTTTAGATGCAATCCTGAAGTCTGAGAAGCTTAATTGAAATGTTTATTCTTGAAGGACAGTATTGCTTATATTGATCAAAAGAATGCTCTGAGGCTCTTTTATTTAAGCAGAAATATGAGTTCAAGAATCTTTTTGGTTTGGTTTTGGTTTTTTGAAACAGGTTTTTTTCGGTATAGCCTTGGCTGTCGTGGAACTTACTCTGTAGACTAGGCTGGCCTCGAACTCAGAAATCTGAGTGCCTCTGCCTCCCAAGTGCTGGGATTAAAGGCATGGGTCACCACTGCCCAGCTAAGCAGACATACGAAAGTTCAAGGTTCTGCTAACCAATGACTCCATCAGGACACATTATATTCATCTGCCTCCAGACAGCTGACATTACAGAAGAGAAAAGGAAGGATTTCTTGGAGGGTATTTTGCCAGAGTTACAAGAGCTATTTGTCATTTTTGTCCATATTTAATTTAACCAGGGCAGACAATATGGACCTTGTGGCAGGATTTTCCCTGTCCTGTTACACTAAAATATTAGTGCAGCAGGAGATTGGACAGGAAAAAGAGAGGCAGAGCTAAGAGTTGCAGAGAGAGAGAGAGAGACAGAGAGAGAGAGAGAGAGAGAGAGACAGAGACAGAGACAGAGACAGAGACAGAGACAAAGAGACAGAGGAAGACGGAGGGGGGAGGGGAGAGGGAGAGACAG
>CACVCL010032692.1:0-14052 GCA_902729485.2 Mus minutoides | reverse complement strand
GAATCTCAAGGTTGTTTTGATTTGCATTTCCCTGATGATTAAGGATGTTGAACATTTTTTTTTTTTTTTTTGCAGGTGCTTCTCAGCCATTCAGTATTCCCAAGTTTAAGAATTCTTTGTTTAGCTCTGTACTCCATTTTTTTAATGGGGTTATTTGAATTTCTGAAGTCCAGCTTCTTGAGCTCTTTGTATATATTGGCTATTAGTCCCCTATCAGATTTAGGATTGGTAAAAATCCTTTCCCAATCTGTTGGTGTCCTTTTTGTCTTATTGACAGTGTCTTTTGCCTTACAGAAGCTTTTCAATTTTATGAGGTCCCACTTAATCTAAAAGAATAAAGCTTCCAGACCTCTGTCTAATGTTTGGTTATAAGACTCTACATTTGTTCCCATCAGTTGCTTAATGAAGTCTACTTGTTCTTTTTAATGATAGTTCTACTGTGCTCTCATTGCACAACACTCTGAAGGTAGGACAACTCTAGGTCCTCATTTTTGAGGCTTGGTTGGTGAACCAATTCTTCCACTTTAGGTCTTGCTAGGTTACAGAAGGTGTCTCTTTCCAGCTCAGTTTCCCGATTATTTGGGGTCTTTGCTAGGGTTACTCTTATAGATTTATGGAGTTTCAGTTATACCAGGTTTCTACCTCTCCCCCAGAATAGTCAAAGTTCTAGCATTTTCTCCACTTCTTACCCCTATGTGTTCCCTCATGTTTCCATTATACCTTTCCCCAGCCTACTTGTGAAATCTCTTTTATTTCCTTTTCCAAAGGAGACACTTTCTCCCTCATTGTTATTGAGCCTCTTTGGGTCTCTGGACCATAGCATGATTGTCTTTTACTTTACAGTTTTTATCCATTGGTAATGAATACATACTAAGTCTGTCTTTTTTGGTCTGGGTTCACTTACTCGGGATGCTTTCTTTTTTTTGTAGTTCCATCCATTTCCCTGAAATTTCATTATATCATTGTTTTTAACAGCTAAGAAATACTTCAGTATGTAAGTATACCACATTTTCTCTATCCATTCTTCTGTTCAGTGACATCTAGGTTTTTCCTAGTTTCTGTCTATTATGAATAAAGCTACTATGAACATAGTTGAGCAAGTATCCTTGTGGTAGGATGGTACATCCTTAGGGTACATGCACAAGAGTGGTATATTTGGATCTTGAGGTAAATCTATTCCTAATTTTCTGAAAAACTGCAATGTTGACTTCCCTGGGAGGCTTGCTCTTTTCTCAGCGGTAGGAGATGGCCTGTGGACTAAGGGATAGAGGAGGTGGGCCAGAGACACTGTGGGAGAAGAAGGAAAAGAAACTGTAATCAGAGTATAATATTTGAGAGAATGATAAAAATAAATATACACAAATAAAGTAAGAAAATTTAAGAATATAATGAAAGCTTCTATAGTAGAAGAAGATATGCAAGGCTCTTTGACATCTGTTCTCCTTTGTGTTTGTTGTCTCTGTGTGTGTGTGTGTTGTGTTGTGTGCATTTGTAAAATTAGATGGCCATATCCTTTTACAATAAGACTATGGCTATCTTTTTTACCTTTGAACACAATTTATAATACTTTAAATAATGAATGAGTCTGGCAATCCATACTTGATAATAAAATTATATAGAAACAGGCCACTGTAATACAATTTAATACTTATATAATACATTATCATAATCATTTAACTTTGGTACAGAAAATAAGAACATAGTAGTAAAAGAAATGTCATCTATCAGAAAAGACAATAGATAATTTAATGAGAGTATCGACTACTGATCTTCTGTTGTTTATTCTGAGTTTGGCCAGAGCTATAAAGAAAAACCCTGTCTTGAAAAAGAAAAGAAAAGAAAAGAAAAGAAAAGAAAAGAAAAGAAAAGAAAAGAATTATTTGTAATCAGATATTTTCACAAATTTGGTGGTTACAAGGAACAAAACTAATACCTGGGGAATTAAGAGGTTTTGCTTTAAGATATAGGGTATTAGTATATATTTTTGCTGTGACAATAATGTGGGCAAAATTCAGAGAGAAAGATGGATTTCTGAGTCCTAATATACTTAGTAAATGGTCATATTTGTGAAGAATGGCTAAAGTCCTGAATGATTGTATATTATTGACACAATATGCCATGTCAAAGAAGACATGCCCCACAGTCATAGGAATTAAAAGATCTTCACTAGATCAGGTTCAGCAGAATTGCAATGTTTTCGCCCTAGAATGAATGATGATGAATCGTTAGCCTTTGGCTAAATATAGTATGTGCAAAGAATATCAATCACAGTTTCCTTGTCCTGCATGATCATATTTACCTGAAAATGCTTCCTTACAATGAACTTCTATGAAGAGCAACTAACCAATTCCACCCCTATTTATATAATAAATGTGTTGAATTTCTGGGCTAATGCTATATATCCATCTGAACCTATGGCCCACTTGAACCTAGGGTTATATTATTTCTGTCTGTCTGTTTTATTTATTCTTATTTCCAGTCAGGTTTCTAAGATCTGGATGCATTAGCTTTGGCACATGTTATGTATACCATATTTCCTTTCGGAGACAGAAGATTCTTAAGTATAGAAGGAATAATAACTCTACAGAAGACAAACCCAGGATATCTTTGGATCTGAGAAACATACCAAGTAGAATACTTATTTGAAATGCCATTTTCACACAATAACTTTGAGACTGAATAAAATGTATGAGGACACTGGGACTGAGAGATAGATACATATGTCTTGTTGGTCCAGAGGACTTAACTTTGTCATTGGTATCCACATGATAGCTCACAAAAATTTTGCAACTCTAGTTCCAGGGGATGCAACATCATATTCTGTCCTCTGTGTACCAGGCTTAAACACAGTGTAAATTCATACATGAAGCAAAATGCTATGCACCTAAAATGCATATTTAAAAAAAGCCACTTCATATAAAAAATAATAGGATACTGAGAATCATTTAGTTAATGGAGGTTATATGAGTGAGACATTTACAAGGCACCAGAAAATAGTTTTATTCACGAGACAGATTCTAAATCAAATTTACACTTACATTGTAATAAATAATTTTATTATAAATGTTCCAGACAAGTGCATATTATTAGGCAACTTAAATCCATGTTGAAAGGAGTACATGGATTCAAAGGAGACTAAGACTGGAGAAAATATCAACTTGAAACATAGTAATTCTCTTTAATTTTAATGTGGGATTCAATGGCATTCTAGAAAGCAAAAGGTTGAATAGCTTGATCATGTTTGCAGTTCAAACACTTAGCACAGGTCCCTATGCATATTGGGCACTCATTAAAATACTTTGAAAAGATGAATGGAATCATCTGTGTGGCTAGAATTTTATTGACCTCCAAAAAAGTACAATATTAAACAATTTAAGACTTCAGAAAAAGAAAGTTGAACAGATAGGTACAAACTAGCCTTTGTTCACAATTATAAAATTAATATACTGAGTCTTGGCAATAGTTTTTCATACAGTTTTTTTTTCCTTGAAGGAAGTAGAAGAAAAACAAATAAACAGTAGAAAGAAAAATGTTTCCTTTATTTTTCTTTTGTTTTGTTTGTTTGATTTGATTTAGATTTTGTTTTGAGGTTGTCTCCTTATGTAAAACAAACAAACAAACAAACAAACAAACAAAAAACCCTCACCTTAACTCTATGTCTTCTTAATTCATTTGTCCAAGTACTGTGATTATGAAAATGCATTTCATAGTTCATCTTGATTTTCTTTTTTTTTTAAGTTTATTTTTATTGGATATTTTGTTTCCTCCTCCTCCTCCTTCCTCCTCCTCCTCCTCCTCCTCCTCCTCCTCTTCTTCTTCTTCTTCCTCTTCCTCTTCCTCTTCCTCTTCCTCTTCCTCTTCCTCTTCTTCTTCTTCTTCTTCTTCTTCTTCTTCTTCTTCTTCTTCTTCTTCTTCTTCTGGTTTGTTTTTGTTTTAGTTTTCTCGAGACAGGGTTGCTCTGTATAGCTCTGGCTGTCCTGGAACTCACTCTGTAGACCAGGCTGGCCTTGAACTCAGAAATCTNCCCACCCTTGCATTCCCCTACACTGGGGCATCGAGTCTTCACCGATCCACGGACCTCTCTCCTTCCATTGATGCCTGACAAGGCCATCCTCTGCTACATATGTGGTTGGAGTCATGAGTTTTTTTAGATGGGGTTTTTCTGTATAGCTCGGGCTGTCCTGGAGCTCACTCTGTAGGCCAGACTGGCCTCAAACTCAGAATTCTGCCTGCCTCTGCCTCCCAAGTGCTGGAATTAAAGGCATGTGCCACCACTGACAGGCAAGAATACATTTTCTCTCTTCTCATTTATGTTTAGTCCAGAAGAGTCTGATATCCCACTGCCACACTCCATATAACTAGCTTAGTAATTACTAAATTGCCAAACTCAAAATAAACAACAGAAGATCAGAGGAAGTCAATACTGTCTCATATAATTTCTCATCTTTTCTGATAGATGACATTTCTTTTGCTACTGTATTCTTGTGTCCTGTACCAAAGTTAAATGGTTATGACAATATCATCTATAATATTAAATTTTATTAAAGTAATATGTTTCTGTTTAATTCTATTATCATATGTACTCCTTGGTTGGTGGTTTAGTCCCTGGGAGCTCTAGAGATTTTGGTTGGTTTTGCTCTTCCTAGCAGGTTGTTAACCCCTTCAGCTCCTTCAGTTCTTTTTCTAACTCCTCCATTAGGGTCCCTGTGCTCAGTCCAATGGCTCTCTGCAAGCATCCGCCTCTGTATTTGTCAGGCTCTGGAAGAGCCTCTCAGGACAGCTATATCAGGTTCCTGTCAGCATACCCTTCTTGGCATCCACAATAGTGTCTTGGCTTGGTGACCATATATGAGATGGATGCCCAGGTGGGGCAGTCTTTGGATGGCCTTTCCCTCAGCCTTTGTTCCACATGTTGTTCCCATGAATATTTTGTTTCCTTTTCTAAGAAGGACCAATGGACCCAAATTTTGGTCTTCCTCCTTCTTGAGCTTCATGTGAGTTTCTGTGAATGGTATCTTGGGTATTCTGAGCTTTTTGGATAATATTCATTTCTCAGTGAGTGCATATGTTGTGTGTTGTTTTATGATTGGATTACCTCAATCAGGATGATATTTTCTAGTTCCATCCATTTGCCTAAGAATTTCATGAAGCCTTTGTTTTTCATTGCTGAGTAGTACTCCACTGGGTAAATGTACCACATTTTCTGTATCCATTGACTTTCAACTTAATGTAATTTAGAATCATCATATAAACAGACCTTTTTATATGGTTATAAGACATTTTCTGCATTTGGTTTATCTAGGTGGAATGATCGACCCTCAATATGGCTAGGACACTTTCATGAACTAATATACTAGACTGAATAAAAAGGACAAAATGAACTGAGCATCAACCACTGTCATGATTGTCTGATGCTGGACACAATGCTCCTCAAACTCTTACCATCTTGACTTTCCCAGTATAACATACTTAACTTTTCAACAGTAATTATTTCTTCACTGACTTTTTTATGCAGCAAAAATAAAAATATTGACTAAAAACATGACTAATGAACTTTTATTTTTAAAGATTGAATAATATTTATACTAATTTAGAAAATGTTAAGATGCCATAATTTTCTTGAAAGTTCCTTTTTGAGTTATGCTAAGTAGGTTACATTCCTACTATTTTTCTATCTTTAAAATATTTATTAAATAATGACATCTCTACACAGAGATGCAAAAAAGATTTGTCCTTTATCAAATTTGTATAGTGGAAAGAGAGAAAATGTACAAGGAACTGAAAGACTTTTTTTTTTGTCTGAAATATTCCAATGTAAATTAATCCCTCCTTGAAGTACTATCTTTCCTCTTTAGTAAAAGGTAAGATGTGTATCATAAGTTTGGACCTTTTAAATAAAAGATAACAAAATGAGCCTTTTTTCTTCCTTCAGATGAAAACTTCTAATAATTTGAATTTTAACGGCTCAGGAAAATAGTATAGGTTAAACATATTCTCAGTAGTATTAAATAATAAATGGAATACATAATTTTTAAAAGCCCTTATTTGGTACTATCTGGATCTTAACTACCCCTCCAAAACTGAAGTATGTAAGGCTTAATACCCAATGAAGGAGTATTTAGAGATTGTGGTCAATAGATCATTAGGGTTCTGATTCTTTTCATTTGTATCCACCCTCTTTTTTCCTCTTCCCTTGCTACTCTAACTTGAGCAGCAACACCCTTGGACCACTTTCCTGTAACTAGGTTGCTTTGGCAAGCCACAATAGAAGATACTCCAACTTCAACTGTACCTTGATATGGTAAGAGAGGATAGGAGGATGGGAAGATGGGGTGGGGAATGATAGAGGTAGGGACTGTGACAAGAGGAGGGAGGGAAAAGATCTTAAGATGTAATATAAATAAATGAATTAATTTAAAAAAAAAGTAAAAAATAAAGCGAGCAGCATCACTCTGTCATTTTCTTCCTGCCGTGATGTCCCATGTTACCAATGGCCACAAAGCATTAAAACCAAGTGATCAAAGATTTAAATATTGAACATTTAAAGAGCTGAAATCTTTCTATCTTTATTTTGATTTTGATCAGGTATTTTATCACATTGACAGAAGACTGCTTGGACAATATTTTGATATATGGCAGTGCATACATAAAAATGAAGATAAATTAACTAGTATTTCTATAGCAGCATTTTGATACTGCAAAGATGAATTGAATTTAATCATAAAGTGAAAAATGCATTAGCTTTGAAAATAGCCATGAGAAAAGCAACATTTATCCTTTACTAATTAATATTTGGGACAAAGTATTAATCTCACTGTTCTCATTTTTACTCATCTGAAGAATGGGACTAGTAAACTTTAACATGGGACACTGAACTAAAGACCAAGCAAGAATTTTAAGCAAAGTCACAAAGTACACCAGAGTTTGTGGGGTAGTTTAAATGAGAATGCTTCAGAGGCTCATATATTTAAATACTTGACTGAACTTTTTTTGTGAAGGGTTAGCCCTTGTCAGAGGACATATATCAATGAGGATGGGCATTGAGTTTTGAAAGATAATGCTTGCCTCAGGTCCCCCAAACTCCATGACTCTCTCATTCTGTCTGTCTGTCTGTCTGTCTGTCTGTCTGTCTGTCTGCTATTTGTGAATAAAATGTTAGCTTTCAGCTATTGCTCTAGCACAGAACCTGTGCATGCTGATACGAATATGTGCATTATGAAGCATTCTTATGCCAATCCTGTGCTAGAACAGAGGCTGTAATTGTTAAGCAGATTAACACCATTACAAAGAGGCTTTCTGTGCATGCTCATGGAGAAAGCAATGACCCCAAGACAAGATCCCACTTAACTAAAGCTTCAGACTTGTAGAATAAAGCCAAAGAAATCTTGTTTTAGAAAGCAACTGTAATCAAAAGCTGGTACTAATGCATATCAATAAGTTAAGAGACTGTCTTGAGCTGGCCAGCCTGGTCTACAAAGTGAGTTCCAGGACATCCAGGGATATGCAGAGAAACCCTGTCTCAAAAAACAGAGAGAGAGAGAGAGAGAGAGAGAGAGAGAGAGAGAAGAGAGAGACTATCTTGAGTAGACAGTGAAATTGGTGTTTGTCCTGCTCCTTTCTGGCCTTGACTTGGGTCAGTATTTATTATTATATCCCTGTTCATCTATTTTAGAATAGTAATACATATTCCATGACAATATATGTTGAAAGAATGTTAATTTAGGTTTTTGTTTTATAGGTGATTACAATTAACAGATTCTCTTGTGTCTCCAAAGAGACTTTGGAGTTTTAAATAGTATTGATATTGTGAAAGATTACAGTGATTGTAAAAATTGGACTAAATGAATTTGTCAATATAATATTGTATAATCCTATGGGGTTCAACAAGTGGATTATTGAGTTTTGTTTGTTTTCTATAAGACACGAAACCCTATTTTTACTTAGTTTAAACATTAAGAACTAGTTGGTAATGCTCTTGAGCAAGGTTTAAATAATAGGTTGATGCAGAAATAAAGGCAACAATGGGGATGATTTTGAAGTACAGAAAACCTATATCACTTCCAGTTTTGTACCTATGCTTTAAGCTTTCAAATGAGAATGTAAACACTGGGCCCTTTGCACTCGTGCCCATACTTCTATTCTCCTGCCAATTTTACATATCATGATCAACTTTTATGACACTGGAAGCATAATCAAAACAGTCAATATTTTTTCATAAAATTCTTTTAATCATGAAGGTTTATCACAGCCATAAGAAAGTAATTAACACAGAATCTCTTATATCTATAATCATATCATTAACAGATAGGGATTTTGACTTTTTCCTTTACTCTTTGTACCTTATTTAGTTCCTTTTCTTTTCTTATTCACGATACAATTTCAAGCAGTATATTAAGTATTAGTAGAGAGAGTGGACACCTATACCTTGTAGAAATGTTTATTTTCTCCACATATACTACAGAGTCACAATAACTCATGAAATTAGCATGAATAGACCCCAAACTAAATAGACTAGAATAGAGTACCTAGATTTAAGTCAATAAATTTATAATTACTTGATATTTTACAATGATGCCAAAGCTATTTTAATAATGTAAGTGGAAATGACTACCATACAATTAATATAGAGATACACATTTGGAAAATGTACAAAATGGCTGACCTTGTAACTCTCAGTCCTAAATGTGATGTTCTTATCAAATCTTTGTACTCAGGTGCTTGGGAACTATGTAGAAGATCATGAAGCATAAAAATGAGGGAGTCAGAGGGAATGGTTTACACAAAGGAAAGAGTTTCATCCAGAAACAACAGGGCTTCTACACACATGAACTTACAGAGGCAGTGCCAAGTTGGACATGCCCAAGCCAAATGGGATCCCAGTGCACAGAGGAGGAAGTTGACTGACTCTAATCTTAACCAAAAAACTATCTCAAATTGACATCTACCTGCAAAGGACAATTTACTTTTTATGAACAGAGTATTACTGCTTATTCAAGCCACATTAAACTTGGCCCCATGTCCACATGGGATGGCCAATACAGAACATTTTCAGTGGTATTTGAGAAGAGATCGATTTATTTATTTATTTATTTATTTATTTATTGTCTCACATTGCTGGGTTTGAGCACTATTACCTGACTGGTAATTTAGTTGTATGTTATAATTTCCAATTTTTTGTTTTTGGAGTTTTTTTTGTTGTTATTGTTTTGTTTTATTTTGTTTTGTTTTGGGTGTGTGTGTATGTGTCAGCCTTTGCATATATATAATGATTTTTATTTGTATGTTTTATTCTGCTTTTTATATTTTTCTGCTTTTTTTTCCTAGAGAGAGAGGAAAAAGACATGGAGCTGAAAGGTCCACCTCTGAGAGGACACCCTCCTCCATATACCCAAAGCCTGTTGCATCAAGTCTTTGTAATATTAAGTGAATCTTCTACTACTGAGGCTAGCCAAGTCTTTCCTCTGCTACCTATGTGCCAGGAGACTTGGACCAGTCCCTGTATCCTCTTTGGTTTGTGGCTTAGTCACTGGGAGTTCTCAGGGGTCCAGGTTCTTTGACATTGTTGGCTTTCTTGTGCATTTGCCCTGTTCTTGAGAGCCTTTAGTCCTTTCCCTAACTCTTCCATAGGCATTCCTCACCCATATACAATGCTTGACTGTGGATCTTTGCATTTATCTCCACTGTCTACTATGTATAATCTCTCAGAGGGCAGTGATACTAGGTTCTTGTCTGCAAGCACAACAGAGCATCATTAATTGCATGAGAGATTGCTCCCTGCCCGTTGGATGGGTCTCAATAGAGCTGATTTCTGGTGTACTATTCCTTGAGTTTCTGCTCCATCTTTGTCCCTGTATTTATTTTAGACAGGACCAATTTTGGGTCAAAACTTTTATACGTGGTCCTTGTGGTATGGTGGAGCATCTTTAGGGTATATGCCCCGGAGAATTATATCTGGGTCTTCAGATGGAACTATTGCCAACTTTCTGAGGAAATGCCATATTGATTTCCTGAGTGGTTTTACCAGTTTGCAATCCCATCAGCAATGGAGGAGTGTTCCTCTTTTTCAACATTCTCACCAGCATATATTGTTGCTTTAGTAACCATTCTTATTGGTATAAGGTGGAGCCTTAGTATTATTTTGATATGCAATTCCCTCATGACTAAGGATGTTGAACATTTCTTTAAGTGATTCTCAGCCATTTGAGATTTCTCTGTTGAGGATTCTCTGTTTATCTCTGTACCTTTTTTTTTATTAGATTAATTACATTTTGGAGTCTATTGACTTGAATTCTTTATACATATTGGATATTAGTCCTCTGTCTGATGTAAGGTTAGTGAAGAACTGTTTCTCAAATGTAGGCTGCTATTTTGTACTATTGACAGTGGCCTCTGCCTTACCGAATCACTATTTGCAGATTATATGATAGTATGCAAAAGTGAGTGCAAAAGTTCTACCAGGGTACTCCTATAGTTGATAAACAGCTTCAGATAAGTGGCAGGATATAAAATAAACTCAAAAATTAAGTAGCCTTTCTCTACACAAGTGATGAATGTGCCAAGAATGAAGTTAGGGTAACAATTAAAAATACCTCTCACAGTAGCCATGAAATGGATAAAATATTTTGATGTAATTCTAACAAATAAATGAGAGACCTATATGACAAGAACTTCAAGTCACTGAAGAAAGAACTTGATGACATAAGAAAATGGAAAGATCTCCCTTGCTCAGGATTAGTAGGATCAATATAATGAAAATGGTCATCTTACCAAATGTACTCTACACATTCAATGGAAACTACATCAAAATTCCAAGAAAATTCTTCAAAGAGCTTGAAACAACAATTTACAGCTTTATATGGCAAAACAAAAAAACCCAAGTTAGCCAAAAGAATCTTGATCAGTAAGAAAACTTTGGGAGGTATCACTGTGCTAGACCTAAAGCTTTTCTTCAGCAAAATATTAATAAAAACTGCATGGTATTTGTATAGAAACAGTCAAGTAGATCAATGGAATAGAATCAAAAACACAGAAAGAAATCCACACATCTATGGACACTTAATTTTTGATAACAAAGCCAAAAGCTTACAAATAGAACTGGGAAAGTATCTTCCATAAATTGTGCTGGTCTACCTGGATGGGTGCACATGAAAGAATGCAAATAAATCCATATTTATTACCATGAATGAAAACAGGTCCAAATGATCAAAGACCTCAATACAAACCAGTCTCACTGAATCTAATAGAAGAGAAACTGGGAAATAGTCTTGAATACATTGGCATAGGGGGAAAGTTCCTAAATAGAACACCAATGTCTCAGGCATTAAGGAGAAGACTTTTTTAAGGGACTTCATGAAACTGAAAAGGCTCATATATTTCAATACTTGATCCCTACTTGGTGCAAAAACTTTGAAAAGAATCAGAGGTTTCTCTGTATTGGAAGAGGCGTGTCACTGGGAGAAGGCTTTGGCATTTCACAAGGCCATACCACTATTTGCTTGCTCTAGTTGTCTCCTACTTATTGATCAAATGTGAGCTCACATGTTCTCCTCCAGCAGCCTCTCTGTTTGCCTGCTGCCATGCTCCTCACCATGAATATCAGGGGCTTTATATACTTAAACTATAAGCCTGAGATAAGCTCCCTCTCATATAATTTGTTTTCCTCATGGTGTTTTTATCACATCAATATAAATGTTAATTATAACAAATATACATTGAAAAATAAGACATTTTTGTCAACAAATGGTACTTGGATATGGTTGTCCACATTCCTAGAAACAAAATTAAACTGTGATCCCTATCTTGTACAGACTTCAACTCCATTGGGATAAAATATTTCAAACTTCAGATTTGATCCTGAAACTGTCAGAAGAAATAGAAGAAACTTATAAGAAAATGAACTACTTTTTGAATAGGATTCGAGTCATAGGAAATAAGACTCACAATGAATAAATGAGCTCTCATGTGCCAGGCAAAATATGACCATTATGTAAAAATAGCATGGTGATTTTGTAGGTAATCAGTAAGTTCCAGATTGTGTTTGAAGCCTGATTCTCTGGCAATCTCTAATTCTGGATGATGCTGGGACTTTCATAAAAGCCCTTGCCCAAGGAGATTAGACATTCTAGGTACTGCTATTTTGCTAAATTTTTATACCATAAAATTATCTTCTAACTACCGATGTTTATATTCATTGTCCTGAGCTGTTCTCAGTCTTTTTCAAAGATGGTTATTATATTGGTGGGATGTGGTTAGTGTAGAGACTCACTAACTGTCAAAGAATAATGATAAGTGCTTATGAGATCTCATTCATAAGAAATCCCAAATTATACCATAGCTATTTTCATCTCCAGAAAGACTCCAGGAGCATTGCGTGTGAGAGAGGAAGTGGAAAGAATATAATTGTGTTAGGATATGGAAGACTGCTTTGAAATGAAGTGCTGACTCGTGTATATAGCATGTTTCTTGCATTTTTGTATTCAAAATTTCTAAGTGTAATTGTACAAGAATTGCACAAGATCAGTCCAGTCAGAATTCCAGCATGGATGATAGAGCAATTATAAAGGCTCATCCCTAGTTCAGTATGTGTTGGCTGCTGGGAGGGGAATAATTTTTGACGAATGGAGCTGGTTAAGTAGGTTGATCTTGTTATAGAAGTTGTCTTAACTCCTATCTAAATGTAGACAACATTAATTGAACCAACTAGTTAAGACAATAAATTAAAAATAACACAAAATAACAATGTAAAAATAATATATTAGAAAGTATTGTTATGAGAGGTTTGAAAATAAGAGTGGATATGATCAAAATACATTACATGAATGAATGTGTTTTAGAAAAAAAATATTAATCAGTTATATTCCACCTTAAAATACATGTCATAGCTAGGTGGTGGTTGCACATATCTTTTTTTGGGGGGGGGTGGTTTTTTGAGACAGGGTTTCTCTGTGTAGCCCTGATTATCCTGGAACCCACTTTGTAGACCAGGCTGGCCTCGAACTCAGAAATCCGCCTGCCTCTGCCTCCCTAGTGCTGGGATTAAAGGCCAGCGCCACCACGCCCGGCTGGTTGCACATATCTTTAAGACTACACTTAGGAGGCAAGTAGAACTCTCTGAGTTTGAGGCAAGTTTGGTCTACAGGGTGAGTTCTAGGACATTCAGAACTCCATAGAGAAACCCTGTCTCAAAAATCAAAACAATATAATCAAATCAAAACAAAAACTAATAATAACAACAACTACCACCACTACCATCATTAAAGCAACAATAACAACAACAACTCACAAGGCCTTAACCTTAGACAAAAGTTACAAGAAACTAAGAAATTCTAAGAATAGGAGAAACAGCCTTCCCTGGGGAAGATCACAGCAATTGCTTTTCTTTTCTTTTCTTTTCTTTTCTTTTCTTTTCTTTTCTTTTCTTTTCTTTTAATTTTTTGTTTTGTTTTGTTTTGTTTTGTTTTGTTTTGTTTTGTTTTGTTTGCTTTTTGTTTTTCAAGACAGGGTTTCTCTGTATAGCCCTGGCTGTCCTGGAACTCACTTTGTAAACCAGGCTGGCCTCAAACTCAGAAATCTGCCTGCCTCTGCCTCCCAAGTGCTGGGACTAAAGGCATGCACCACCATCCCCGGATTAGCAATTGCTTTTCTAATAACAAATTATCAGCCTTGAAAACTTATATAAAAGTAAAATTATATGAATTATATAGGATATATATATATATATGTATATATGTATATATATATATATATATGTATATATATATATATATATATACATATATATATATGAAAAATATGGGAATTGATCCATTCTTATCTCCTTGTACTAAGGTCAAGTCTAAGTGGTTGAAGGACCTCCTCCACATAAAACCAGAGACACTGAAACTTATAGAGGAGAAAGTGGGGAAATGCCTGGATGATATGGGCACTGGGGAAAAATTCCTGAACAAAACAGCAAAGGCTTGTGCTGTAAGATCAAGAATTGACAAATGGGACCTCATAAAGTTGCAAAGCTTCTGTAAGACAAAAGATATTGTCAACAGGACAAAAGGGCCA
>CACVCL010032691.1:0-14060 GCA_902729485.2 Mus minutoides | reverse complement strand
CAATAATAACATAGAGAGACCAAGATTGATTTTCAAGCTTCACCTCAATACTTGGGCAGCCAATTGCTCTATATTAATCCCCTAAACTAATCCAACTACCTCCCAGCCAACATCCCCATGATAGTTGCATTTAGGGCCTCCCATTCTCCTTCTGAACTCTCATGGCTCCTTCCTCCTTCCTCCTTCCTTCCTCCTTCCTCCTTCCTCCTTCCTCCTTCCTCCTTCCTCCTTCCTCCTTCCTCCTTCCTCCACATGACTCAATCTGAATCTCTCTTCCTCTCTCTCATTTCCCTTGGCTAGAGGAAGCCCTGCCCTCTCCTCTCCTCTCCCCTGTGGAGCCATTAGGTGATAGCTTTCATTGACAAGGCAGAGAATAAATGGTAAGAATTTTTTATACAAACTTGAGACCCGGAGATTCTTGGTATAAGCATTACAATGCCATGGATTAAAACAAGATATGAGGGCAGATAAATCAGCATCTGAATAACACAAGGGCAGCCTTGACACACAGGCACAAAAAGTGCGTCGACAAGGGAGTTCACACCAGGTTTGCAGCTCTGCTGTTTGCTCATGCTCTGAACCTTTATCTTTCACACTCCTCCATGCTTCTTTGCGCACTATTGCCATGCTGACAATACATACCCTCATCCACCTGATTGGAGAAACCTCATCACTTGTCAGAACTGACTCAGAAATCACTTTCTTGGTGAAGCCTTGGGACATTCCCACAGCTGCCGGCAGACAGAGCTGTTGTCCTCTTCATTTATTCCTCTCTGTTTCTTATTCCTCCCTGCTCTGTGACTGTAGATCTCATACCACGCTGTGGGATGTGTTTGCTCACCTCCAATCAACTGTGAGCTCCTTTAAGGAAACTCCACTTGATGTTGCTTTTATTATCACCATGGGCTGACGTACATATAGTACAATTCTATAAAATGGTTTCTAAACTAAACATAGACCAGGTTAGACCTGCTGGAGTAGAGTTAGAACTTGATACTAGGGACACCATTGGAGAAGCTCAGTCTACTACATGGGGCATCTGGGGGGTGGGGACAGATTGTATGCTGAATCAAGGAGTAGCAGAACACTATCAGAGCAGACAGAAGATTGAAAGAAGGAAGAAGAGGGCCATTCAAGTAACCCATGTGACTAGCACATATACAGAGTGCAGACGGATGGACATGAAAGCTGGATAAAGAAGGGCATGTAGTCATTTGCAAATAGTCAGCATGTAGCACAACACAGGCTTCCAAAGTCTTCTCAAGAAACATTTTAGAGAAATGATGAAATCATTACTTTTATACTTTTTAACCTTATATGTTATGTTACCAGTGACAACCCTCCTCACCAGTATATAAAATTCTAAGGAGATAAATCAGTTTTCAACTTAGTAGTGAAGAATGTGAAGAATGCAAGTCTCTAGAGGGCACCTCTTGACAATTATAATGAAAACATTATAATTGTCAAGGTGAGACCAGAATAACTGAACCAGATGTACTACAGAGGGGCAGCGAGGAGAGAATAGATTCTAGAGATGGTCCAGAGTGTGGAGTCACCTGGGACTTTTGCCTGTGAGTGATCACTCAGGTATCATCCACCAAACTGGAAAAAGCAGAAAGGAAGGGCCTTGCAGGAACTGACAGTGGCAGATGGCAAGCTCCAATTTATGGCAGGAGATGGAGGGCTCTGCTCTATGGCAGGAGATGGTGAGCAAGCTCTGCTCTATCAGTTGAGATTGAAGGTTTGAAGCAACAGAGACAAGGTATAGATTTAGAGTAAGACAGAAGGCTGCAGGGAAGACCTCAAAGTGCCACCATTGTAGTGATAAGCTGAAGATAGAGATGGTACGCGAACTGACAGGAAAAAGCCTTTCAGATAAATCCAAAAGACAACTAAAGAGTGTCCCAGGGTAGACATGACCCTTCCCTTTGGTATCTGAGATACTCACAATGATCTCAGCGAAGAAGACATTACCTCAGCAAATGGAAAAAGACTAAAGCATTGCCTTAGAGAGAATGCAGAGGAGAGGAGGTCTCTGGGAATTTTCTCTCTGACGGAAATATGACTGAATCTCTGAAGAGCATTTAATCTTTTATATCTTTCTGTGTCCTTCCTCTCCTTCCCTCTTCCACAAAGTCTGTGTCTTCTTTCAGTGACTCCTGAGGATGCTCTAAACATCCCTTTCTTCTCGAAATACACTTCCCATAAGAGACTCCATGGTATGCTCCTGGTATTCAATACCATCTACAACAATTCTGAGATTTACATTTTCTAGGCTAGGTCTATTGGATATCCCCAGCTTCCAGACTCAAAACCAAAACTAAACCTGTTCTAAGATGAATGGATACCAACATATTCCTATACCCACAATAGTTCATGCATTTTTTTCTGCGAGTAGCCTTTTATGTGGGTTCTGGGTATTCACGTTCAGAAGATCACATTTACCCAGCAAGTGCTTTACCCTCTGAGCGGTCTCTCCAGCCCCATTTCCTTTATTCTTAACTAGTACCAAAGGCTTTTCATGTTGCCCGTAACATCTTTTTATTCTGATAGTCCAAACCATTATTGTAATTTTTTTCTGTCCTTTGCACTGGTCTGTTATATCCCTCTCCCTTCCTTCAGTCCAGTCACCAAAAGGCAGCCAGCTACAGTGGGTTGTTGGCTTTGTTTTGTTTTTGAGAAAGTATCTTTCTGGGCAGCTCATTTTAACCTAGAACTCATATGTTGTCCAAGCTGCTCTGAAATTCACAGAAATTCTCCTGCCTTAGTCTCCCAAGCACTGGCTTTACAGGAAAAAGCCACTGTATCACAATGTATCACTGTATCACATTGTATCACTGTATTCGAAATAGCCTTTTCAGCAACTTGTTTCTTTTGCTTTGGACCCTTAAGGACTTAGCCTTGCTTTCGATCTTAGGTCCTAATCCCGACCACACCTGCCTGTCCGCCTAGCCCCACTTCTACCCACCTGCTCTACACTTTGACCACCCCGGCCTTCTCTGCATGGATCCTCAATGCCTGTTCCTTCCTCTGGCTTTTACCATCTCTTCACTACTATCCCTGGAATGTTTCTCCTAACCCAGCCCCAGTTAAATCTCACCTGCCTTCAGTGGTTAATTTAACCACAATTTATTTCCTTCTTAATCTCATAGGTCATGAAATACACTTTCTAAATATTTCAAAGAATATGTGAAAAAAGACTCCATGCTAACCAGAGGCAGACATAGATTCAAGAACCAGTAGCTTTAGGAAGAGAATGACTTAGAGCTTACAACAATCCAATGATTGCCTGACAAAGGTCATACAGTTAGTTGTGATCAAGACAAAGGCTGAAACCTACATTGTATGATTTCTGTCTCCACTAGTTCTTCATGAATCCATGATTAGATGTCTGCAATGAGGTTTTCTGTAGTAAAGCCTTTATACAGCTTGATCGCTGACTATACCAATAATAGATTCCAACAAAGCTGCAGGAGCATGACCTTGGAGATTCGAGATGCAGACTGTCTTCCTGTAGAACACTCATTAGAGTTGTTTGGTGCCGTTGCTCTTAAATTTCTACCAAGAAGGCCCCCTGGCTCCTACACAGCCCAGTCACAGCCCACTGATGTGTTTAATGTGCATGGTACTTGTGTCTCACAGGGAAAGTGAATCGTTCAGGCTCAACTTGAGAGATTTTTCTTTGGCACTTTCCCCCTTTTGGACAGATTCAGACACATAAAACTTATTATATAGAAACTGACCTGGAAGTGACCGGTCTTTTAGAGAGAGTGGTGGGAAATTGGTTACAATAGATACATATCCACTTGAGGTCACAGAACTGGCAGAGGTGAGCATATTAGCCTGTCCCACATCCAATGTTGTTGGTCCAAACTGTTTATAAGGAATTGAGGAAAACATGAAAAAAACAGAATAAAAAAACATTCAGGAGGGAAATTGAGTGGCATACTTGGGGAAATAAAGCAGATTTTTGCCAGTGTAAACCCATGAGAGAAACTAGTTGTGATTCAGGATAGCAGAACCTCTGAGGGATGATGGGAAACAAGTTTAGGCAGAGCTTTGATGTGATAAGTGCCCAGAAGGAAAGAAAAGATAAGAATCCAATGCAGAAGCATAATGAACAGAGGGATCTAGCAATGTAGCTCCTAAGATTCACCAAAGTCGTTAACTAGATGACTAATAACAAAGCAGATAATCATGTTGAAAATTATGAGCAATGACCTTCAGCCAGGTCAGGGTCTGAGGACCCTGAGCACCCTGGTCAGGCCCATGCCTCCTCTGCTACTTGATTTGAACAGAAGTTTTGCAGAGTTTCCAGAATTCCAGGAATTTTGGAAGAGGTTTAGAAGAGGGTTTCAGGGTACCAGAAGGAGGAAGCAAACTTGAAAGATGGGTAAGAGCACCAGGGAGCACAATCAGCATGGTTTGCTTGGTAGTGACTGTGGGGGGGGGAGAAATCACATCCTGGAAGGATCAGGATATAAGGTATGGGTTTGATCCTCAGCCCCCAAAATAAACAGGAATGAGACAAAAGATCTCACGGGCTGGAAGCAGCCTGGAGTGTTGGAGACCTCTTTTCTTGACTTCTTACTTAGTGATGTCCTATGGGACAGTGAACTGTGCACAGACAGCAACAGCTTTGAAATCAAACAGGACAGCAAGCAGTATTTATACCATGGGAATAGGCAGAAGTACTAACAGGGTTTCTCCCTCCCACAGAGCCAATCATTCTAACCTGACCAGCACTCCAGAGGATGCATTAGATGAAATCCTGTGGGCACTGTTCCCTGGAGTTCAGATGAAAAATAAGCCTTCTCATCTTATGTTGATGTTTTTTCTGTTTTAATTACCAATACACAGTGGCACTCTTCAATTATCTTTTATTACACATCCTGAGCTGAGCAGCTCGGCATTTGTGCATTCTCCCGCAAACCAGCCATCACTCAACTCCTCATTCCTACAAGGAAATATTTTCAGACTGCAAGTTACTGACTTTAAAATAAACTTTAGAAAAAGAACCCATTTGCGAATTGGGAATTTTCAGTTCTGGTCCCTCGGGGATGTTAGAGAACAAGAGAATCTTGTCAGTCTTTGAAATATAGGTTACAAAATACCCCCTAAGTGAAAAAGCAAAGGGAATGGAATTATTAAAGTTGGAGAAGAAGAAAAAATGAGAGGTAATTTAATTATGAAGGGGGGGCTGTTTGGGGAGTGTGGGGCTTCCCTTGCACACACTGTAAGCCTTGGGGATTTGGTTTTTACGCTAGGGGATGAATCTCTTTATGGTATTATTCTGAGAGGAATGATTTTGATTTGTGGATTTTATTTCAAACATTTGAAAAGTTCTTTTCCTGCATTAGGCATAATTTACATATGATCTGTGTTGAAGACCAAGAAATAGTGAAAACAAGGTCTTCCCAGAACCATTACAGTCCAGAGTCATCCTAAGACAGCTCAGTCTATTCAAATTTTGAGAAATGTGACATAAATCAAAAACTATCATTCATAATCCATACTAGAATACTCCTATCTAAACTTGACCACTTTTCTATTCAAATAAATAATTATAATATAAAGACTGGAAACATGGCTAAAGAGATGAGTCAATGTGTAAAGCTCTTGCCGTGCAAGCCCGTTTACCTGAATTCACATCCTCAGAACTCATGTCAAAGCCAAATACGGAAGGACACATGCCCTTTAATCCCAGTGCAGGCAGCCCTAGTAGGAGATAGGCTGAGGAAAGGTGATGAGCTAAAGTTCACAGGCCTACTAGCCCAACGCATGCAACTGTGAGCAAAAAACTCTGTCTCAAACAAGGTAGAAGGCACGGACAGACATCAAACATTGTCTTATGACATATGTAAGACAACCACAGCATGCACATACCCACACAGGAGCAGGGAGAGAGAGAGAGAAAGAGAGAGAGAGAGAGAGAGAGAGAGAGAGAGAGAGAGAGAGAGAGAGAGAGAGAGATTGATTTGAACCAAGCATTCTAAATCAATAGAATTTAATGAAGGAAATGGTGTTATTTGGGCATTATTAAATTAGGCTTCCTTTATGTATTTTTCAGAAGGGATGGAGATGTTACTTAAGATATAATAATGTATCCCAATTTGGCATTTTCTTAAACCAATCTGAAACAATGAAATGACAGCAGTAAATCTGCTACTTGGAACCTTAAATGATTTACATGGCTCTGGGGCCTCAGTCTAACAGTTGGTTTATGATGTGGTTTCAGGATAACACATTTAAGCCTGGTTTGTTCCTTCCTCCAAAGCTGACATGAATCCATAAAGCTTTTAAAGGATGACTCTAAAATATACAAAAGAATTCTCTGAGGCATGTTTTCAGATTGTTTATGTAAGATTTTTAGATTTCTGACTTTCCCTTCATCATCTACTGTGGGATGCTGTCTGCAAGTTAGCTGAAAAATGTATAACACCAACCAGACAGATACCACTCAGCTACCTGCTCCATCCAGTACATTCCTCACTCATCTTCTACTCCATAGATCTTTGGTGCTGTGTGCATATTGCAAGTGCTGATTGCCTAGGTCCACTGAGTCAGAACCTCTGAGTTTGACTGACTCTGGACCCCAGACTGGGGAGCCAGCATTTTAACAGGTTCTAATGAAGGTAATCAGAGAAATATCAGGGGTCTAGCACTGCTCACTGTCGACTTTCAGTTCTAGCTCTGGGAAAATGATGCTTAGGAGAGCCTGGCACACAAATGCTCAACTTTTTCAAATGGATTGCTGCATGTGTAGGTTAAGGGCAACAGTGGCTTTCCGTGGGTGAGTGGCCACTGCTGCCCAGACCTTCCCTCCCAAGCCCACAACCTTGAATTGCAAGAACCTGGCATGTTTGTCTCTGGTTGCATGACCTCCTCTCCAGCTCGCCTGCCTGCGACTGAGGTTTCTGTCCTCCATCCTATCGTCTTTATTGCCCTCTTCTCTCCCACAGACCAGAGCCTGTTCTCACTGGATGCCTCCACTCTCTGACAAAGCTCTCTATTACAAAGAGAACTTCTCAAGGCATTTGTTCCAGGCAGCACGTCCCATTTTCCCCTGTTTTGTTAAACATGGTTCCAGAGGCCTCTCCTAGGAACATCTATCTGTTCCAGAGATTCTGGACTCCAGAGGTTGATCTCTCCTTGTACTCTAATGCCCATCCTAAAACAGGCTGGAAGCTTTGGGAGGCTCAAGGGAACCACAGATACATCAGAGATATGTTGATTCCAATGGGTGGGTATGATGTTTTGACACGCAGGCTCTTGGACCACTGCAATTTCTCCATGCTCTTATCCATTCTAGAAGCATTGTGACCCCACCTTTACATTGCTATCATCTCTGGTCCTTGGGAATCAAGCTTCAGTGCATTTTCCCACAGGAAGTCTTCCTTGGCCCTAGACATAGAGCAGTGGTTACTGTTCCAGGGACCCTGTATGCATAATCCTGGAACCCAGCCTGGATCCACACAGATTCTACTTGCCTATTTATCCAAATCCTCCTCGGGAACAAGAGTTCAGTGTCCAACATCATCCATGGTATACAGTCAGTAGTTAATAGGTGTCTTCTGGGACAATGAGATACTAACCAAAGCGGTAAGGTGAGG
This sequence comes from Mus minutoides, assembly GCA_902729485.2. Lineage (NCBI taxonomy): Eukaryota > Metazoa > Chordata > Mammalia > Rodentia > Muridae > Mus > Mus minutoides. The sequence goes on along the minus strand of CACVCL010032691.1, from coordinate 6,447 downwards.
TCCTCACCTCATACCCTACGCATTGTCACTCTCACCAGATTGTACTAAGAATGAAAGTTCCTCTTCCCACACGTGTGACACTGTCGTGCAGGAAGGTCCCCAAGGGCAGGAACTGCATTTACTCATTTTTACATCCCAGTAAGCATGTAGCAGTTACCATGGATAAAATTTCTACCATCCTGTGTCTCTAAATAAGGATACCTTTGGCATTTTAACTAAGGCGATCCTTAGCTGTAAGATGTCCTTGTACATTGCTACCATTTTATGTCTACTGGATGCCATCAGTATCCCTCCCACCACCTTGGCAATGCTATACATTCATGCAAACATACACATTTACAAATGTCCTTGTGGCAAAAATTCAAGGAAAAAAATAGTGCTTCCTGTGGTGAGAATCTAGAGTCTGCTGGGTTCTTCCTCACAGCTGAGTGAGAATTACTGAGCTCTGAAGCAGTACCCCATATGGGCTGACACTGGACTGTGGCATTTGTGCAATGGTGAGAGGTAAAGGTTAGAGGAGACATCAGCCACCCATAACAGACAGTAGTAGGCAGTCTTAAAACTACAGTTTTTACTAAACACTATTATTTCCAGGCACCAGGCACTGTGTCACACGTACATAGCTGCTTAATTCTCAGAGTTACCTACCAGGACCCAGTTCACAAAGAAGAAAACAGAGACCCAATCCATTGACCCAAATTGGTGCATTTGCCAAGACTGACAGTGCTTCCGGGGTATCCAACTCCACTCTTCTATAATAACTTTTTCAGAAATAATAAATGCCAATCCCAAACACAAAAGTATGTTGCTAAAAACTACAGTGTTGGGACTGGCAAGATGGCTCAGCAGTAAACTATTTGACTACAAGCCTAATGGCCTGAGTTCTGCCTAGAGACCCACATGGGAGAAGAAGAAAACCACAAGTTGTCCTCTGATCTCTGCATATGTACTGTAGCACATAAAATATGCACACACATACACACACTCACACACATATTAAATAAACAAACAAACACTATGGTGTGTGTTGATACAGGCTTGTAATACTAGTACTTGTGAGCTAAAGCAGGAAGGTGGCGAGTTTGAAAGCAGCCTGTCTCAGAAAACAAAAATAATAATAATTTTAACTATTCAGCCTTTTCTATGTCTGCCCCAACTCCCAAATAATGGCAAGGAAGATTATTTTTATTTCCAGTGCTTTTGGCCTTAAGTTAGGCTTGTTCCCAACTAGCTTGTAACTCAAATATCCCATTTAAAGTAATTGAAGTTCTGCCACATGGCTGGTTACCTCTCCTCAGTTTTATACATTGGATTTCCCCTGCAATTCGGTGGCGCATCTCCCTGCCTCACTCTTTCCAAGGGCTCCTGGATGTGCCACCTTCTGTTTTACCTTTTGCTATAGATCTTAGGTTTTTTATTTTAGCCAGTAAGAATGTGCCTTAGGTAAGGAAGGACAGTGTATCCTCATACAATGCATATAAACATTATCTCTACAAATAACTTTTTAAAATGTGTCATATCCTATTAATTGCAGCATGGAGTAGTGTGTTATGGAATATGTTCTGCACAGCATTAGTTTAGCTGGGTGCCAAGTGCTGCAAGGATAATGGGGTGCACCGACAATGAGGTTTGAGAAATACTTCAGGGATGAGGTATGAAGAGAGCTAGAAACAGTGGCAGTGAAGTAGGGTAACTCAGTCTTCAGGTGACTTATGGTAGTTAGCAGACAGTAAGGAATCCACAGAAGGACTTCCCTTCCAGGAAGTGATTACAAAGAAACTAGCTCAGATTAGGCTGTAGGAAAGGGCTGACTCATCAAGAGCCAGCAATCTTTCAAATAATTTCTTAGTAATAAGGATAGTAATGCTGATAGGTACTATCTATTGAGTACTAATTACTATCAGCTTCAAAGATCAAATACTGTGGCCTGTGGAGGTTGGTTAAGTTGCAGTAAGGCAGATCAGGAACCACAGAGCTCAATTTGAAACCAGGTCTCCCTACTGTCCTATCTTGTGATTTGAAACCCTCAAAACTTCTCAAGTGTTAGAGCTTATCAAGGGCTTTGCTGTTTGAATATTCAAATCAAATCCAGTCCCTATGGGCTTCTTAAGTTAAGTTTGTGTTATAATTCTGCCTTTGTTTTCAGTAGTCTCTTTAGCCAGAAAGCCAGGGCATATTATATATTACTTATTTTTCTAATATGATCTTAGTTCAGTGCCTTTAATTCCTTGTTTTGTTTTTGTTTCTAGGCAAGGTCTTACTATGCAGCCCAGGTTGGCCTTGAATAGGAACTCTTGGCTTCCTGAGTGCTGGGATTAAAGGCATGCACCTCCCATATTAAGTTTTTTACTTCTATTTTTGTTCTAATCTTACAAGTTAGCTTGCTCAGCTACATGCTTGATTTTCAATAGAGTATTTGTCCTAATTGAATGACAGTTCACCCAAATTCCAAGCATAGCTAGCATAGGACTCAGACCTATCTCATCATTTTTCAAATTTGTCCCTGCTTCTCTACAGATGTTGGTGCCTTTTTTGAAGAGGGAATGTGGCTGCGCTATAACTTCCAGGCCCCAGCGGTCACTGCCAGAGATGCAGGCAACAGGGCTGAGAATTCTGCAGACCAGCAGCAGCACTTGGCTCCAGATCTGGCCCAGGAACAGATCCACTTCAGCTTCAGCACTACCAAGGCACCCTGCATCCTCCTCTATGTCAGCTCTCTCACCACTGACTTCCTAGCTGTGCTGGTCAAGCCCACAGGTAAGCGCAAGTATGCCTAGCCTTCTACTTTCAAACAGTAGTCAGACAAAAGATGCAAGAGTCAGAATTGTTCTTGGTTGATGGATTATTTCCCATGGATGCTGAGCAAAGTACCTGACTCCTTAGAACCTCATTGCTATCTAGAATCAGAAGAACAGCTTGTCAACTGACTGCTTAGCCCAACAAATTGATGTAATAATCTCAGGCTCTGTTCATATTAAGTGAACATGAGATGGTTTCACATGTATAATGATTCCTCTTATTCCTGTAAAACAAATATCTCTGCTATTGTGCAATGTAGTAGCATGCTCTGAAGTACTAAAAATAATCACAGATTAATCAATGAGCTGTCCTGACTCATGATAGTGTGTCAATAGATTTCAATGAAATGTAGGAGCTCTCAATAAAAGTAGACAATCAGAGATATTACCATCTCTAGTACTACAGAGAAATTGTGATAAAAACTGCATGGTACTGGTACAGCAACAGACAGATAGATCAATGGAATAGAATTGAAGACCCAGAAATGAACCCACACACCTATGGTCACTTGATCTTTGACAAGGGCGCTAAAACCATCCAGTGGAAAAAGGACAGCATTTTCAACAAATGGTGCTGGCACAACTGGCAGTTATCATGTAGAAGAATGGGAATTGACCCATTCTTATCCCTTGTACAACGCTTAAGTCTCAGTAGATCAAAGACCTCCACATAAAACCAGAGATACTGAAATTTATAGAGGAGAAAGTAGGGAAAACCCTAGAAGATATGGGCACAGGGGGGAAATTCCTAAACAGAACAGTAATGGATTGTGCTGTAAGATCAAGAATTGACAAATGGGACCTTATGAAATTGCAAAGCTTCTGTAAGGCAAAAGACACAGTCAGCAAGACAAAAAGGCCACCAACAGATTGGGAAAGGATTTTCACCAATCCTAAATCTGATAGGGGACTAATATCCAACATCTACAAAGAGCTTAAGAAGCTGGACTCCAGAAAAATGAATAACCCCATTAAAAAATGGGGTACAGAGCTAAACAAAGAATTCTCAATTGAGGAATTCTGAATGGCTGAGAAACATCTGCAAAAATGTTCAACATCCTTAATCATCAGGGAAATACAAATCAAAACAACCTTGAGAGTCCACCTCACACCAGTCAGAATGGCTAAGATCAAAAATTCAGGTGACAGCAGATGCTGGCGAGGATGTGGAGAAAGAGGAACACTCCTCCATTGCTGGTGGGATTGCAAGCTTGTACAACCACTCTGGAAGTCAGTCTGGTGTTTTTTCAGAAAATTGGACATAGTACTACTGAAAGATCCTGCAATACCTCTCCTGGGCATATACCCAGAAGATGTTCCAACTGGTAAAAAGGACACATGTTCCACTATGTTCATAGCAGCTTTATTTATAATAGCCAGAAGCTGGAAAGAACCCAGATGTCCCTCAACAGAGGAATGGATACAGAAAATGTGGTACATTTACACAATGGAATACTATTCTGCTATTTAAAAAAATGAATTTATGAAATTCTTGGGCAAATGGATGAATCTGGAGGACATGATTCTTAGTGAGGTAACCCAATCACAAAAGAAGTCATTGGATATGCGCTTACTGATGAATGTATATTAGCCCAGAAACTTAGAATACCCAAGATATGATCTGCAAAACACAAGAAAATCAAGAAGGAAGATCAGCGTGTGGATACTTCATTCCTCCTTTGAATAGGAAACAAAATACCCATGAAAGGAGTTACAGAGACAAAGTTTAGAGCTAAGATGAAAGGATGGACCATACAGAAACTAACCCACTGGGGATCCATCCCATAATCAGTCACTAAACTCAGACACTATTGCATAGGACAGCAAGTGTTTACTGAAGGGACCCTGATATAGCTGACTCCCACAGAAGTGGATGCTCAAGTCATCCATAAGAGGGAGCACGGGGCCCACATTGCAGAAGCTATAGAGATAGAACCCCAGGAGCTGAAGGGGTCTGCAACCCTAGAAGAGGAACAACAATATGAACTAACCAGAACCCCCAGAACTCATGTCTCTAGCTCCATGTATAGCAGAAGATGGCCTAGTCAGCCATCATTGTGAGGAGAGGCCCCTTGGTAATGCAATCTTTATATGCCCCAAAACAGAGGAACACCAGGTCCAAGAAGTGGGAGTTGGTGGGCAGGGGAGCAGGGAGGGGGAGGGGGAGGGGGAGGGGACTTTTGGGATAGCAATTGAAATGTAAATTAAGAAAAGATCTAATTAAAAAATTGAAAAAAAAAAATATTACCATCTCTAAAGCCTCTCTGAATTTCATACTCATAAATATATCCATAGAGAGACAGTTGCTGGAAGAATTGGGAGGGTGTCACTTGTGGATCCTTGGAAGCCTAGGCAGTCTTGAAGTACATAAACCTCCTTTTTTAGACCTGGGCATGAGGAGTGTTAAATTCAGGTGTACACTTATGTGAAGGTCAGAAGACAACCACAGGTGTCAGTCTCTGCCTTGCCTCTTCTTATTGTTCACCACTACATAGACCTGGTTATCCCAAGAGATTCTTGGGATTATCCTGTTTTTGCCTCCCATCTCAGCATCACCATGCTGGAATTACAGACATAAGCTACTGCTTCCAACTTTGCATGGGTTCTGAGAATCAAGTCTAGGGTCCTTACTTGTATAGCTAATGCTCTACCCACTGAATCATCTTTCCAGTCATTTGAAGGCATCCTTTCATATCCTTTGTTAAATGTGTTCTTTGATAGTTTCACACATAGGTGGTATATTCTGAGTACTGGAACTTTCACCCTCTCTTATCATCCCTCACCCCTTTCACTACCCCCACTTCATCCTTACAAAGCCCTTCCCTACATTCATGTCTTTTTGCTTTTTAATTAATTAATTTACATCAAATGCTGCCTCCTTCTGGTCCCCCCACAAAGACCCATCCCTCATCCCCTTCTCCATTGAGAGGGTACCCCCGCCAAATATTCCCCCAACCCTGGCTCATCAAGTCTCTGCCAGGGTAGGTGCATCCTCTCTCACCAAGGCCAGACAAGGCAACCCTGTTAGGAAACAGATACCACAGTCAGGCTACAGCTTTAGGGAGAGCCTCCTCTCCAGTTGTTAGGGGGCCCACATGGAGACTGAGCTGCATGTCTGCTACGTATGTGCCAGGGGCCTCATTTAAAGGAACCACATTTTCTGTATCCATTCTTCAGTTGACAGGCATTTGGGTTGTTTCCAGTTTCTGGTTATTGCGAATAAAGCTGCTATGAACATCGTGGAGCACATGTCCTTGTGGTATGGTGGAACATCTTTTGAATATATGCCCAATAGAAGGTCTACCTGGGTCTTCAGGTAGAACTATTTCCATTTTTCTGAGAAACCACCAGATTGATTCCCAGAGTGGTTCTTTTTTTTTTTTTAAATTATCTTTATTTTATTTTTTTTCAACTTTTATTAGATATTTTCTTCATTTACATTTCAAGTGCTATCCAGAAAGTTCCCTATATTCTCCCCCCTCCCGGCCCTGCTCCCCTACCCACCCTCTCCCACCCCTTGGCCCCGGCGTTCCCCTGTATTGGGGCATATAAAGACTGCATAACCAAGGGGCCTCTCTTCCCATTGATGGCCAACTAGGCCATCCTCTTCTATATATGCAGCTAGAGACACGAGCCCAGGGGGTACTAG
>CACVCL010032690.1:0-14064 GCA_902729485.2 Mus minutoides | reverse complement strand
AATGTCTCTACTTTAGCGAAGAAACTACAAGAAGAAAACGCTACAGGACTGGAATCCTAACTGCAGGCTCCCTCACTGATTTTGCCATGTGGTCTTTTGACAAACTTACCCTTTGACTACAATAACCTTGTGTCTCTGTCACCTACAAGAGTCCCATTCCAGAGCTTGGGGCCATTAATCACAGCGATCATATAATTCCCCTTGTTCAGAGTCCAAACATTCAGATCATAAGCTGGCTCTCCATATGGCTTCCAAAGAGAGAGAATGCTTCATTAGGCTGACACAACTATCTGCTGTGCCTCAAATTTAACTAATTAGAATTCTGGATGTGTGTGTGTGTGTGTGTGTGTGTGTGTGTGTGTGTGTGTGTGTGTGTGTGTGTGACAGAGAGAGAGGGAGAGAGAGAGAGAGAGAGAGAGAGAGAGAGAGAGAGAGAGAGAGAGAGAGAGAGCTTATTGAGCCCGAGTCAGTCTCCATGAGTCAGATAAATGCTGAAGCACAGATAAAAACAGCCTTTCTGGAAATATAAAACTAAAGACCAGATGCTGGTAGATTGGTGAGGACAATGCTACTCTTTCAGGATGTCTGGAAGCTGGACAGCTGGCTTTCATCCACCACCACCCACAGTTTGCCACACATACCTTCATTGACCTTTAACAGGTGCAGAGAATAACCAAAGGTGTTTTGTGAGATGAGCAAGTCTGATACTTATCGTTAGAACTGTGGCATTAGTTAAAATAGCTATATGAGAATGAATACAGGGAAAATGTAGGTGGGTGACAAGGTGATGCACTCCAACCCACAGAGATCCCCTAGCTTGCGAAAACCTTAACGTTTAATTGCTTATTTCCTATTTTGTCCTCCGAGCTAGAACATGTAGACAACATACTTACCATATCATGTGGTTTAATCTAAATTATGAGTGACTCAAAGAAACAAAAAATTTCAAATTAATCTCTCCCCTGGCAACAGTAGAATAGTCTATTACTAAGACAAGTCTAGCCACTGATAGCCAAGGGGCATCCATATTACGGGTAAGAGGAGAAAGTTTATGTGCTCTGGGAAATTGCACCCCATTCTTAACCATCATTTTTCTTTAAATTGATTGTCGACCTAGATGCAGTAGTTACAAGTCTGTAATCCCAGCACTTGGGAAGCAGAAGCAGGAGGATCAGGAGACCAAGCCCATTCTTGGCAGCATGGCAAGTTGGGGACTAGCTTGAATTACATGAGATCCCATCTTCCCCTGACAATCTTACATTGAACTGATTTGAATGCTCTTGTCATTTCTTCCTGCATTTACCTCCTGATTAAGTCAGATGAAATTCATTAGCTGTTCAGCAGCTTCCAAACACAGGGAGCTTTATAGAAACTGCCTCCTTAGAAGCTAATAAGTACATGATGAGGAGCAAAGATGAACCGTAGAACAATTTGAATCTGTAGTTATCCTCATCCAAGGTCAGTAGTTGCTAAAAATCCCTAGCAGCGTTGTAAGCGTTCTCCCCTCCTATCAGGAACCCAATGATGTGAACCAAATTTTCTCCTTTCTGCTTGGTCCTTAAGTCATTCCGAAACATTCAGACAGTCACTTAAACACTCTGCATCTTAACATCTCCCATTCATATTTATTTCATAAATATTTATCAAACACATGAGTGGATTAATTAGCGGGTAATCAGACTCCTAATTTCTGTGCTTTAATTTCTTCCGCCACACAGTTAAGGTCAACCCCACCCAGATGACTTTGGATGACCTTTAGGAAGGACAGAATGCAGACAAAAATATGTGGGGTGTGTTGTACACATTTGAAGTGTGAAACACAGTATAATGATTGATGAAACATCCTACCATCAACTGGACCAGACAAAATAAAAATGAACTTCTACTGATTTCTAGGTCCCTTCGTGATTTTTGGAAAGTTACCGTATCCACTGAGCCCTATTTGGTGAGATTTACTGCAGCATCTAGAGTACCCTGCAATGTTATCATCTCATTACTCTTACAAGACAGTACTCAGCTTTAAGGTGGAGAACAGACAAAAGGGACAAAGCTGGGGAAAGGAAGCAGCTTTGATACTGATATTAGCAACCGAGCATGAGTCTGACTGTTCTCCAGTCTCAGTCACCTGACTGAGATGCTGCCATAGCAAATGGCCTCATCCTCCTCTGGCTACCTAAGCTGGGAGGCAAGGAATCAACCTGAAGTTACTTCATCCCCATAATTAACCAGTAACCCAGCAAATGCCAGTTCTTTCTCAATGCATCAAGAACCTGCATCCTTCTCTCCTGTCACACTACCATTGCTGGAGAGCAGGCTCTTGTCTTGCCTTGATATATTCAAGAGCCTCCTGATGATGGTCTCTTTTGTCTACTAGTTGGTGATTTCTTAAACACAAATATCTGGTTTTCCCCCAGTGCTTGAAAACTTTTCTCATCACTGACATGAGCAACCCCAAATTCTTCAGGCCCTGCTCCCTCAGCTGTCATGACTGAAGACTCAACCTAGGATAGGTCGTGCTCCATGTACCTCAGGATGCCCTATGTCTTCTCTGAAGGGTGTCCTTTTCTCCTGCTGATCTCGAAGCTCAGGTGTCACGTCTACATGGAAGCCCTTCCCAGTCTAAGTTACATTGCTATCACTCCTAGCATGCAGCAGCTTGCAGGTTGGTCCATTCATTAGTCCAGCCTCCCTTCTCTCTTGCTTTTCTCTACCTAGAACCCTTCCAGAGCCTGCTCACAAGGTGTGGGATGAAGATCCTGGAGAGGGCTTCCTTTCAGCTCTTGAGTTTGTGCCTTATAGAACAGCTTTGTGCTTGTAGCAAAGGAACCACCCTGAGACTATAAAGATGAAAAGTAGCTAACTTAGATTCCTTAAGAGATTGTTTAGCACCATACCAGTCTTTGCCCTTAGAGCTCATGCCAGGTAGCCAAATGGGTCCCTTACTTACTTAGTAACTACTAAGTTTTCTGTTATTTTAGCTAAGCCTCTTTCTTACCAATACACCAGTATTGATTACTTTTCCAGCCTCAACTATCAGACAAATGAGCCTGTCTTTTGCATCTGTACTACCAATGTCAAACTTCCTGGTGCAAAGTAGGCAGTCATCCAATGGGTTTGTTGGAAGAATTTTCCTTAAGCCTAATAATTTTTGGAAGCCCTTTAAAAGAAGAAAGCATCCGTGCTTAAGCATTACTTTATGTAAATGAAAGCACAGACTCAACTATCGACAGCAACAAAGGTCCCTGTGATTCTACAAGGCTCCTATTTTCCTTAAACCATAGCTCTAACCTCTATGTCTGTGGATAGAGACCAGCTGAAGACTTGAAGTGATAAGTACTTTCCAAATGACAACTATGTAACTTACAAGATTATGACTACAGATTCACCCCAACATAGGCCCCTCTCCCTGACTGTGTACCCTCTATGCTCTATGTCCTTTGTTCCACTGATCTGTCAGCTCAGGTGTTACCTCTGTTTGGAACTCTGGCATAGGACATAAGAAAATTACAGATGCGTGTGAAGTCCCTCCATTGTGACAATTTAAAAGTCTTCACCACTCATCTTGGGCTCTGTTGTGGCTGATTTTTAAAGGAAGATTGCTTATGTTTTTGGTGTGCTGTGTGATGTTTTGCTATCCTTGAATACAGTGTTAGTATTAATTGTTTAATACTAATAATTTAATACTGATACAGCTAAGCTCACAAAAGTATCTTCCTACTGCTGCCTTTTATTTTGGAGGTTTGAATACTCATGACCTACTCTCTTAGCAAATGTCCCATGTGCAAGCCTGAAGTATTAACTACAACCTCTAACAGGATAATGGGTCTCTAGAATTTATTCATGCTTCAGGATAGAAATTTTATATCCTTGGATCAACATTGTTCCATATACTCCACCTTGTAGGCCCTGGTAACTAACATTCCACAATCTGCTTCTAGGAATTCAACTTATTTTACATTTCACATATAAATGACAGAGTGCATTACACTTTTTTGTGTATAATTCACTTAACATGATGCTCTCTGATTTCACCTGTTTTCAAAATAGGATTTCCATGTTAAAGGCTAAATAATACTCCACTGTATTTGCATACCACAATGTTTTTCTCATTTATCCATCAAAGGAGTCATGAGTTGTTCTTGTATCTTTGCTTATTGTGGATTATGCTACAATAAAATCCAGTGTATAGATCCCTCTGTGAGATGTCAATTCATTTTCTTTGGGTATATACACAAAAACTGGGAACACCATATCATAGAACAGTCACATTTGAAAAATCTTGAGTAATTTCTGCTGCACAGTTTCTCACAAAAGCCTCTGGACTCTACAAGCCCAGCAACATAGACAAGTTCTAGTTTCTCCATATGCACAACCAAACTTGTCATCTTTGTCTCTTTGATAATGTCCATCCTAACAGGAATGAGGTGGTACTTCATCAGGGCTTTGGTTGTGTGTGTATGTGTGCATGTGTGTGCATGTGCACATAAAGGCCAGAAGTCAACCATAGGCTTTGTTCCTCAGGAGCTAGCCATCTTGTTTGTTGAGGCATGATCTCATCCATTAGACTACCTGGCTAGCCTGGGTGCCAGGCATCCTCCTTTACTGACAATGAGCTCCAGGTGTCCTCCTGCAACTGACCAATGAGCTCCAGGGATCATCCTATCACTGGGTTTCAGGGTCTTTCTGTCTGCCTCCTCAGCACTGGGATCACTCAGCATGTGATAAGCACATGGCACCATGCCTAACTTTTCACAAGTGTGCTAGAGATCAAACTCAAGTAACTCATGTAACCACTTTACTGACTGAATCCTCAGGTCCTAGATTTATTTCTTGTTTTCCTGGATAAGTAGGTTGAGCACATTTTCATATACCTATTGTCCATCTATATGCCTTTTAAAAATGGCTTTTGAAATTTATTGCCCATTTTAAGTGATAACAGAGTTTATTGATTATTTTGGGTATTAACTCTGTGTCGGATAAGACTTATAAACCCTTTCTCGTTTTGCTGGTTATTTATTTTGCTGTGCATTAGCTCTTTGGTTTGATGAAATATCATTTACTTAATTTTTTTCCATTGCCTATGTTTTCATGTCCTTTTCACTAAGTTATTGTCAAGGCCAGTCAAGGGATTTTTCTCCTGTGTTTTCTTCTGGGATTTTCATAGTTTCCAGAATTATATAAGTCTTTAGCCCATTTTGAGTTATTCTCTCACCCATAGTAAATCTCTCTGATTTACTAGTTTATGAGCCCCTGACATTTGACCGGCATGCATTTTACTTAGCAATGGCAAAAATATTCCTACAGGTCTAATATTGGAAGAAATAACTACATAAGCCTGGTGCTTAGAGACATGAATATTCTCAATTATCTATCTCTGTAGATTCGAAGCTAGTAGCACAAAACAGCCACTTTATTATCTCCGATTATTTGGTGGGAGATTGGGCTCAGGTGGGTTTTCTGTTCCATGTGATGTCAGAACCACTGTGCTAACCAAGACAGCCCACTTTGACCCTTGGTAGTTTTTCTTATTATTATGTAAGAACTCAGCAGGAGATGTCTATATGGCTTGTTGTCTTACCTCCGTGCAACTGCTGTATGCATTTTAAGCTTCACAGTCTATCAGCTGGAGTCCAAGAACTAGAACGTAGAAACTGTTTTGTTTTTTTGTTTTGTTTTGTTTTGTTTTTAAGTCTGTACTGAGAAGTTTGGAATCTCACTTCAGCAACACTCTGTCACAGCCTTCACAAAGCCAGCCCAGCAGCAGAGGGAAGCAGATAACCAACGACTCTTTCTTTCACATGGAGAGGAGGAACTACCGCAGCCACCTGAAAAGCTGACAACCACAATAGGCAATCAAGGATGCCCAACTCTATCATCGTGATTACCTCCTTGAGCATATTTGAAAACCCAAGAGGTCCAACTTTGTTGATGGAACTTAAAAAGCTACTATAATGGATTTGGATGTAGAAGCTAAGGAGGGAACAAGGGGCAGCGTGAATCAGCCATTTGTCAGCTGTTACATCAAACCTCTAGATCCACGAGACGCTATTATCACGGGCTTTGACGTAAAACTTGTTATCAAATCATTTGGATCACCATGAAATGATAGCAAATGGGACAAGCCATTACTAAGTGTGAAAACATTCCTTGCCAAGATACAGAACCCAAATCTCATATCAAATCAGGACTTGCACCACCACCCCAAATATGGCTATAAGGAAAAGCATCCCATTGATTGGCCGCATCCACATCAGCCGAGAAGGGGTACATCACAGACAGGAGTAATGCGAAGAGAAATGGTAATTGGTTGGTTCTGAAGTCATTTCAGCAAATTCAGTCAACTAGAAAGGCACCATCCCTCAGTATAGCAGACAACCAACTCCAGGCCCAGATGGATAATCACATGATCCTGCTTTATAGGAGAAAGTTTCTAGCTAGAGTCTATGCATGCCTGAGTAACCGATAGCTCCACTTGCTTTAAAAAATGGAAATTTTTATTTGAACTTTAGAAGCTTTCTGTTCATAATAGTTAATTTTATGTTAACTAGACTGGGTCAATAGATACCTAGAGAGTTAGTACAACACTATTTCTATGTATGCTTGTGGGGCTGTCTATGAAAGAGATTAGCATTTGAATGAGACTGAGAAAGGATGCTCCCCATCTAGCTTAGTGCACATCCTCCAGTCCAGGAACAGTCCTAACAGAACAAAAAGCAGAAGGACCATATCTATTCTCCTTGTGATGGGATGTCATAGTCTTCCATCCTCAAATACCCAGAGCTCTTTGTCCTCAGGACTTAGGATTCTGAATTTACACTCCATCCCCATTCCAAGTTCACATGCCTGGAGATTTGGACTCAGGGATTATGCTCTCCTGTATGTAAACTATACCAATGCCTTTTCTGGTTCAGAAAGCAGACCTTCTTAGGTTCTATGTGAACAGATTCCTGAAATAAAACATCCTCATGTACAAATAGTGCCCCAGTGCTCAGGGCCCAGCCTGTCTAATGTAGCAATTATCCCCATGTATAAAAAAGAAAATTTTGTACAGAAAACTAAAGTATAAATCAAAATTCTAATTGTTCTACCATTCTGCTGAACAACACACATCTCAGACCCTAAGTTTTGGTATTAATAAATTATTGTATCTATTATTGTGTGTGGATGGTGGATGTATGTGCTCACATGCCATGGTAGGTTTGTGAATATACAAAGGCAATGTCCAAGAATCAGTTCTCTTTTTCCAATTGTGTATATCCTGGGAACTGAACTCAGGTCATCAGATTTGGTGGCAAGTTCCTTTACCTGCTGAATCATTTCACCAGCATCTAAATTTCTCAACTCAGGTCCTGGCTTGCTATTAAATGCCACCTGTGAGAGTTTGGATATATTAGTTTGGTCTCTGTGCATATGTTTTACTCTATACAGAATGCCAATGAGGAGATCAATTCAGAGAACTCTTAGGAGTAATGAATTAACATATACAAAGCCACTGGAATAATGTTGATTCATAGTTAGCTATTTGGAAATATTTACTTTCATTAGTTTTACTCTCATATTTACAAGTTACTGAAGCCCAACTCAAACTTAAGTAATTTAGGGAAATACTAGCATATCCAACTAGTCGTCTTCAAAATGCCTGTTTTCTAGGTCTGCTTAACTGGACTTGCAGATAGCTGTTCCCCCAGGAGCAGGACATCCTCTGAACTTGAAACTCGAGCAGGAAGAGGCAATGCCCCCAAACTCCACTTACTATCCTAGCATATTCCCTAAATGTCCCAGTCTGGATCATGTGACCATCACCTGGGCTTGTGGGAGGGTAATGGGAGCGAGCAGAGTCAACCCAGACATTGCCTAGCTGAATCACAATGGATGGAAGCAAGGGCTGCCCAAGAGAACAAACCTAGACATACAAAGAGACAAAGAGGAGAGGTCCTAGAGGAGCTTGAGAGAAGAATGAGGTTCAGATCTGTTTCCCTTCCATTCTGCCTTCTTTCTTCCACCCCCACACTCCCTGTCACGGTTTCTTTATTATTATCTACTCCACATCTTTACAGGGACATTTTTCTTACAATGTTTTCTTTCTCAAAATATGTTCAGCAACAAGAGACAAGCCATCACACAGTAAGCAGGAAAGAAAACAAATGCCTTTCCTCATACTTTCAGAGGGGGAAAAGACAAAAAGAACAAAAACATCCTTGTGATTTACATGCAGTCTCCCCTTCCTCCCAAGAGTGCAGCAGATTTTAGAGATGCTGGCTGCCTCCTGAGAGGCGTGGACTATAAGAGCTACAGCTATGGTCTGAGCTTGCTACGGGTTACTGTAAAGAGCCCACTTCACACACATGGAGGGGAGCCCCTTGCCAATAATGGACATTTAACTGCTTCAACTACCTTTTGGTCTCATTTAATCTGCCAATTTAGATACCTTTCCCCTTGCAGCCATTAAATTAGCACAGAAAAGGGATTTTACAGATCATTTGGTTCAAACCTTTCATATTCCAGATGAAAGCAAGAGAGGCTTATTAGCTAAGAGCAAGGTCACCTAGCAGGTTCTGGGCAGGCCCAGAAGAAGGTCCTAGGTTCCCTATATGTACTGTCCTTGTTCTGAGAGGTCATTTGTATCAAAAACTACCCAGTGACCAATATACTGTTAATTTTTCCTCTATATTATAGAGACAGGACATACTTATTATGAAGTTTCAATAAATATGCACCAATTGCTGTCACAGGAGGCATAACAATGACAACACGTAGGACTCAGAGCTGACCTTGGGCAAAGTCTTCTTTGGGTATTTCTCTGCTCCGTACTGGATTTCTCTCAATGAATGCCAGCTCCTATGGACATACTTCTTACTCTGCAAATACCTTGTGCCAGAATTGAATTTTCTTTATTCAAAAAGGAAAAAAAAAGGAAGGAAGGAAGGAAAGCAGGCAGTAGGTAGGCAGCCCTGATTTCTCCTAAGAACTCTTAATACAGGACTACACATAGTGTGCATTTGTGTGTAGATGTGTGTGTGTGTGTGTGTGTGTGTGTGTGTGTCTTCTGATAGCTAAGACCTTTATATAAAATGAGTTTGTATTAGATAATCAGATAGTCAAGGACCCACTTACAAGTGAATTACTTTCCCATTCCTCATAAATAGTATATCCAAATTAAGTTAAATTTACCTTAAAGGCAAAGAAAAACAACTCAAGTTAGCATATTTGGTAATGCATGTTCAGTGAATCTTAAGGGAAGCACTAGATGATTGAGCCTCCAAACCTACAAGTGTCATTTCAAGTTTACGTCTTTGGTGTCAATTGTAGTCTCCAACTAACTGCTTTCTTGTGTTACTCTGGGTCCTCAAAGGGAATAAAAGTGACAGAAAAAATATGTTTATTAAAAGGGGAGTTATTAGACTGTTTTACAGGATGTGATGGTAGGCCAACAATGGCTGTCTGACATTGGAGAGGGGAATAATCAGTTGCTCAGTACATGAAGCTGCATGTCCCAGTGGTCCCAAGATGGAGCTAAAGGCCTAGAGGATTCCTAGAGAGATGCTGGGGTTTGGTCTGTATTAGGACCCCAAAGAAACTGGTTCTCACATCAATGAAGGACAGCCTCTGTCAGGTACTACTCACATTTTAGGATTTGTCTTCCTGCTTCAAATAGCCTGATCAAAAAAAATCTCTCACAGGAGTGCCCAACAGTTTGATTTAGTTGATTACAGATACCATCGAATTAACAAACCAAGACTAGCCATCACATTTCTCTATGACAATTTTTCCTTAGCCTATGGCATGTGAAGAACACATTACTCAGAGAGTCTCCTTCCCTCGCTAAAGTCAGTAGTGTTAAGGCAGTGGTAGGAAATACAGTTGTTCTTGTATCTAGTGTTTTATTGAGGTATCTGTTACCAATCTATGAATAAATAGTGTTTTCTTGATATCATTTTCTTGATATTATTGCAAAGTGATGTACCCACCATAGGTTTAGTTATAAGAGAATGAAACAGACAAATGCCATTATAATGTAAATGGCATTATCTAGAAATTAAGGTAACAACGGGTCCTAAAGAGTAAGGCTATACCCACATTCGAATTTTCTTCCTTAAGAGGTAGCATGAAGTTTAAATTTACATTATGAATACAGCTTTTCTTTTATAAGCGGAAGTACATTATTTTGGTCCATTGAGCAAACTCATTCTTATTCATTGCCTTTTTAAGTTGACATTTAAACTTCCTCAGCTGTACTGCTAGCAAACAGCAAAAGGATTTTTTAATATTCAAGAGAGTAGATTTCAAACCAGCACAGGATTCTGCTGTACGTGGCATCCCGTAATTAATACACGTTCACTGAAAGGAGGAATTACATTTGGAATGAATTGAAGAAGGCTGGAAGTTGCTTACATATCTGTTTACTTGCTCCTACACACAAGTCAAATTACATAAAGAAGTAATTCTTGCAATTCTAACTAGTGTTGATTTCTAGAAGACTTGTGTGCTAAAGCATTTACTAAAATAGATTTGAAAATATTTGAATCTATAAGGCATTGAATCCCTAAATCAAATAAGATAGGAATTTGACATTCCTCTTCTCCTATAATTTGTGGTGGAACCATAGAAATAAACAATTTGTTGAGGATGTAACTATGACACAGCTATAGTGTATCAATCTCCCTACAGCCCAGAACCCACAGGGGATGGAGGTCTGGCAGCCTTGCCCTTTGAAGCATTGAACTTAGCAAGAAAGGCAGGAATCAAAATCATTATACAAAAAGATGACCAGCGCTTAGACAAAAGGGGAGCACAATGCTATGGTCACCCACGAGGAGAAACCTAACCAGGTCATAGGAATGGGGGAGAAGACAGTGTAAGAAGGTGGTCAGGAGAGACCATGTGGTTTCAGAATTAAACTTGAAGATGTACACCAATCCTGCTTCCTCAAAATGCCATTAAAACTTCAGATTTTATTTATTTATTTAGGAATATACATATGCACACATGTGCACGCGTGCGCGCACACACACACACAAACACACACACACACACACACACACACACACAACAGTAATTAATGGGGGGAAAGGCCATGAATTTGAAAGAGAGCACAGAATATATGGGACTGTTTGAGGGGAGGAAAGAAAAGGAGAAAACAATATAATTATGTTATAATTTCAAAAATAAATGAACTTTTAAAAATGTTATTTTTAGCATCTTTTAGAAATTAGAGCCCACAAGAACATAGAGAACAGAAAAGACAGGAGAAACAACCTTTTAGAGCTCAAGAGAAGAGGAATAGTTGATCCCTGGTTTAGAAATGTTAATCCTAGATCAGCAAAGGAGTTGTGAGAAAATATTTGCTTTGCAGTAAAGCTTCAACCCCTCCCTCCTTCCCAGCCCCACCCCTCCTCAGCAGGAGATGTTCTCACTGGAAAGGATAAAGGAGAAAGTCCTTGGTCAACCACACAATCTGGTGACTCTACAGTGTAGATTTAGTACTGATGTCCCAGCAAGATTACCCTTGCCTTCCAGGATAAAGGCCTGTCACCCACCAGGTGAAAGACTGGGAGCCTCCCCTTGGAACCTGCCCTATGAGGCTGCTTTGAAAGAATGGCCTACTGTAGATCCCTCTGGGGAAACTGCAAGTCAGAAAGCCTCAGGGCTTCCTGTCCCACCACTAATTACAACCATAAATGACCAAAGAATCATTGTCATCTTAGAAAAATGCCTCCAGGATAGACAACTCACAAATGGAAAACTGGATATATATATATGTATGAATGAAAGCAGAACACATTCAAAAGAAAATCAAGAAAAATAGTTATTAATATCCCAAATGCAGAGAAAAAAAATCCTTTGGGTGTGAACTCGGGTAACAAAAGGAGAATTCAAAAGAAAGAAAAATAGATGTTACAAAATAAAGCAAAATAAGAGAGAAAGAGAAAAGCCAAGACAATCAGAGGGTGAAGACAAGCAACGCCATCTCTAAATAAATGACTTACAGGACAGAGAATAGAGAAGGTGGAATAAATCCCCATTTGTTCCTACTTCAGGAGAGTTTATAGAGGAGAGAGCATCCAGCAGAGTGGTCACAAGGCCAGCGTCAGCTGCCATTGTGAGCCCTGCAATGCACAACTGGCTACTTCCCATCATGCTCCTGAGTATATTGTCGTGTATTTAAACATTGTGAGCGATGTGTCTTCTTTAGAAAGATGAGTGGGTCAGAACGACAATCCTTGCTAACCTCAAATAAATGCATTTCTTTACCCACATAAATGTCCACGTCTTGCTGTACAGTCGATTCTCTGTTCACTGCCATGCTCCTTCCTAAGACACTGTCACAATTGCCTAATTAGCAAATACTGAACCATGTACCATAAGAGGAAATGCAGGTTAGATTCCTGCAAGCCCCTGGTGGGTTTGGGTTTGAGTTTGGCTTGTTCCTATTTTGTTTGTGTTAGAGACTGTGTAGCCTGGATGGCCTCAAACATGCAATCTTCCTGCCTCTGCCTTACAGCTTGCTATGATTAGAGGTGTGAAAGAAACATCATCTGTAAGCCTCTGGCCACACTTGATTTATTATTTCATGTGTTTGCTTAAAGACACCTCATTTAGAATATATTTGTGGTCCAGGAACAAATTGTTTTGGGAATGGCGATTCTTGGTAACTTCAAATAAATAAATGTCTTTAACCATAAAAACAAAACAAAAACAACCAACCCATGTCTTGCTACTTTGTAATTCTTGCCTGAATGAAACTTTTCTTAACACCTGAGTTTTCTTCCCTCCAAAAAGCATGCCACACTTAAAACATGCTCTTGTACTTAAAAACAAGACAATACTAGGCTCTACATTTAGGCAGCTTTTGGAAACGGGCTGACAAAGGCATGAAAGTTGGCAAAGCACAAGTTCACAAAGCACTGATTCCCCGCCCCCATGCATGTTTGTTTTCCCTGTTTTGGAGAAAGGTTTTTACTATGTAACCCAAGCTGACCTGGAACAACACCTTCACCAGAGTGTCCCAAGTGCAAGGAATACAAGCATGTGCCATCCTGTTATCATTTCAAGATTGCAGGTAAATGCTGGAGAGTGGAAAAATTCACAGATAAGCACTATCTTATTTATTGCGGTCATTACTGTTACTCTTGTCACTATTGTTAGCTGATGCTATGCCTCTTTACAGACAAAATTCTGTTGCTAAAATCCCAGACATCATGTAAAGGACATTTTGTGGACATTCCTCACTCCAGTAAACTAAGCTGTTGAATCAACACTTCATATAATCAGCAGCAGTTTAGGAACAACTTACGGTTTCCTCGGATCTGGTGGAGATTCCATAGGAACGTCCCGAAAACCCGTGGGAGGCAATTCAGGATCCCTGTAAACAAGACAGTAGCTTTTAAGAAATGAAGCAGACGGTCACATTTGACATTTCAAAGGCATTCAGAACTAATTTGGGGATGACGACTTTTATGTTTGCAATGTTTTATATACTTTGAAAACAATAATAAACCAATGAGAGTTGTTATCATCTTCTGCCATTACTTTGGCTGCATCTTTCAATAATTACAATATAAAGCAAAGTCTATCCAATGTACTTCTCTAGAGGGGCACTCTGCCTAGTGTAGGGCAGCAGGCATGACTGCACATAGCTCCTTCCCTCAAGGACTCTCTGTCTGTCTCTGGAGGAATGCTCACAAAGAAATAAACACCTGAAAGACACTTAAAATATTCCGACTTCAAGAACAGCAGAGCAAACAATCCTGGTTAGTGACAGATTACCTAATTCTGACCGTCAGACAGTATTTCTAGGCACATTTCATACTTTACTGCTTCTAAACTTCAGAACAAGTCCCCGAAGTCAGCATTTAAATAATGCCCTTTTTTTTTCAACTTTTATTAGATATTTTCTTCATTTACATTTCAAGTGTTATCCAGAAAGTTCCCTATACCCTCCCCCCTCCCGGCCCTGCTCCCCTACCCATCCGCTCCCACCCCTTGGCCCCGGCGTTCCCCTGTATTGGGGCTTATAAAGTCTGCATAACCAAGGGGCCTCTCTTCCCACTGATGGCCAACTAG
>CACVCL010032687.1:0-14092 GCA_902729485.2 Mus minutoides | reverse complement strand
AATAGATTAATTTTAAGCATTTTAAGGCCTCTAGTGATATTCACTAATAACTCTACTGCATAGCTCAGAGAAGTCAGCTTATAATTAAACTGCAGTGGGCAGAAGGATTGTACTGTGATTTCACCTTACATAGGTACATATAAATAAAAACACACTGACCATGTGGCTATAGTATATGAAGATTAGGACCTGCTTGAAAGCCTGCAAATAAGAAAAACAGTTTTCACTTTCAGCTTTAGACATGTAGAATGTTATTTGTCCCCAATGGGAACTACTTCATTTTGGATTTACTTATATTCATTTATATTGCTCATTATTATCTAAGGAGTCTTGGTAAGAAAAGGCCCAGACTTTCAACCCCTTGGCTTGCAATCCTTCTCTCCTCCCAGGTCTGTGAGGATTGCCTTTGCCATTCTCCACTGTTGTCTATTCTAGGAGAGTCAAACATGACTTTAGACACTGGAGAAGTGATTGTAACTATACCTTAGGGCTGTGACATTTAAAAAGAATATCAGAAAGAAAGCCAGTGCAATTATCTTGTAGGCATATAGGAGAAGAGGCGGCCACCAAGTGAGTGTAACATCCGCCTGAGCTATAAATCAGCAGAGGATGACAGGCCAATTCCCATTATCAAGAACCTCATGGGGCATCACAGTTTCATCGTACTGGAATTTTGTTATTTTCAGAACCCTGTTAAAATGATCTAGTCTTCAGGAATACAGATGACACATGGCACCTGTTTCCTCTGCAGGGCATAAGAAAGTAGAGGAGACCTGCCATCTTAGAAGCGATGAAAAAGTACAGCATGGGTGTTAGCAGTTCAGCCTAGAGAAATCAACTGCTTTCCTATCCCCTGAGAATAACCCAAATGTAAAATGGAATGGAAAAAGATTCCATTTAAAGTTTCAACAAAATCTACACCAAGTAATGTTCTTCACAAAAAAACCTGCATTGTCTTGAAGGAAAATTGCCCAATAACAAAACAAACTTTAAATTAATGCACTCACACAATACATTTACATTCAGAGTCACCCACAAACATCCATACTATTTCATTTCAATACTTTATATAAAAGCATAAAAGCAGGCTAGAAGAATATGTACCAACCCCATCATGCTGCAGAAACTGATGTTGGAACTGGCATTAAAATGACGATCAATGGACATTTTAGCTTTAGTTTTAGACTGAAATAAGAACTTAGTTTTGTTCTTGATCTTTATTTTGTTTTGAAAAATAATTTATTTACATATTTCATATTCATCGCAGCTTTTCATCTGTAGAAAGTAATAGAACACAAATAAATAGGCCAGGACAGAAATCATTATGTTCTTACTTTTTTTTCATTAAAAAATATTCCAAATATTATATCTTATTCTCTCAGGAATCAAAAGAATGTGGTCAGAGAAATTTACTCAGAGTATTTGAAACTAAAGCTAGGATGTTGGCAGAGGTCAAACAAGCCATACAGGGTATGACAAGGTGGACAAAGAAGAAGAAGACAAGACTAATCATCATCCAGACACCTCAAGACAGCATTCAAGCACGTTGTCATCCTCTGGGAAACGTATTTCAAAGTGGTTAGTAAGGAGTAGGATTCCTTGTTTTTTCAGCTATTTCCCCCATTCTCCAGCTTCTACAACGTCCAGATTAAAAAAATGCCCTATCAACTTTCCTTCTCTCTACTTAGAACATTGCCCAACATGGTTCATGTGAGTATAGTTGCTTTTGCAAGTTGACCAATCAACGGTAGAAACTTTTACTTCTGTTTATTCCTGAGCACTTAACAATGGACAGCTGCAGCTTATAGTACATCTCCAGTGCTGTGTGCCTGATGGAGGGTACCATTGTTAACCAGGAAATATAAAGACCATTACAGACCCTGTAAGCAAAAGCTGAGGGAAGGAGAGAGGCACCAAAACATGATTTCATTTGAGAAGTAGCAATAAGAGAACATAACTGTAGCTGAGCAACCTTGAAAAGGACAATATGTTAAAGGGAGTTAGCAGTAATACTTTTTTTTATTGGACAGCTTTATGTGGGCATCAGAAAGATTGGAAGCTGGGGAAGGCAGAGACGAAGTTGAAATGCCCAGAGTTGCAAGTCCTCTCATCTGGTTAGTCAAAATATTAATGGAACTGTTTATGGCTGTTCAGTGAAAATGGGTTTCATTTCTTTGATGTAGTGCGTCTCAAAATTCATCCTATCACTATCATTCCCTTCTGCTTATCCCCGCTCTCTTTCTGCTACCCAGCGTGGGTAACTCTCTAGCTGCATTGAGAACCCTGGAGACTCATCAAGAATGTTCTATAAGTTGCAGTTCCCAGCTAGCTTGACTAGTTTGACTGGAGTGGTGACTGAACATATTTCAAGAGAGTTACTAGAGTGACCAGCTCTTTCACAGAAAATCAGAAGCCTTAGATACTACATTTTCATTTCTTCATTTAGGAAGAAAGTATGAGTATGCCAGGTAAACATCACAGTAATTCCCACACCCCTTCTGTTCAGATGCATTTTAAGTATGAACGGGATACATCCTTCCTATAGAGTACAGGCATTAGAAAAATCAGTAGTCAGTTTGCTTTTACCCATGCTATGCAAACGAAGCAGAGCAAATCCCTTTGTCTTTATGAGAGCTTTTCTTATTTTATAGGCACATATTGCCTTTCTGCAGCTCTTCTTTTTGGACAGTAGTGAAAAATAGGCTCCCGATGAATTCTATAACACTATCATTTCCCTCAATTTCTACTTTTATAACTATGACTGGCTTCGGATGGATAGTCTGTAGTGGCTAACTGGGAGCCAGGGGCCAGGTCCTTGAGTGGCCTAGGTAGGTAGTAAAAGCTAAAGCACTGGCCATAATTGATGCTGAAAATCCAGAGCAGCAAATCAGGAATCTCCAAATCCAGAGGGTTTCCTGCCGGTAAGTATTTGTGAACTCATTTATGGACTTGGTGCTAATATATTAAAGAAATAGATGCAAATCCCCAGAACATTGATCTAAACATTCCATATGAATCCAGTTTTCATAACAGCAATTAAAAGTAGAAGTCATCTGGAGAATAAAAGCTACCATATGTTAGAAAATTGATTTAACTAAAAATTTAGCCATGAGTAAAATAATAAGCAGAAGATATTTAAATAAACCACCTCAAGAACTATCCAGTGCTGGTTTGGTCTTTTGAGTGTGCTGTGTTGAGTAGATTTCATTTGCTCATTGGATAATCATGTATGTATAGATTAATTCTCAGTTATCATTTCACAACACAGTCTTGGTGAGCCCAAGAGACAGCCAAGGAAGAAATGTTGCTCAAGGACCTCTGGACATAATACTACGAACAGGGAACACTGATAGTATTAAGAGGAAACCAAGACTCAGAACCCAGAGAGGTGGAGCAAGCTGGGAATTTGGGGATTGTTTAAGGAATGAAATGATGGAAGAGAGAGTCACATGTGAATCTAGAGCTGGACTCCCTTGGTAGGTTTTTGCAAGGAAGGAGGTGGGACAGATGGGGTACTCAGCACTGAGGAGATAAGTCTCTAGGCTTACACTTCCTCTCCCTGCCTGGCTCTCTAGAGGCTACTTAAGAACTTATAGTGGTGACAGCAGCTCACCTGGTCAGGTTCACAGCCAAGGTAAAGCGAGCTCTGCTACCTTACGTCCCTCTCAACGGCTTTGGGTACAGGATATCTGTCCATTTATAAAACAGTTTCAGGAAGGGAAGGGCAGGTCTAAACTAACTTTTCTTCTGGAAAAATGTTACAAAAATAGCAGATGTTATTGATGTTCAGACACTGGTAACTCTCAAGTAAGTTCCAGTCCAGAGAGCTCTATTTGATATCAGTATTTTGGGAATGTTTGACACCTACATTATAGTTTGCCATAACTGGCCTTCTTCACCTTATAATGTCATTCAGCCACATCATAGTTTGCAAAGATGCAAATCACAGAAAGGGAAGGGTTATTCCAGCATCTTCTTTCTTCTGTTTTCATTTCAAAGAGTCATGCAGCCCAGGAACTCAAGTCATAAATACTACTTTTTTTTTTTTAAATACTATCCAACTTCTCTTAAGTAATTTTTATGTAACTTTTCATGTGTGTGTTTATCTTAACTTTTTATCTTGTTTCCCTCTTTTTTTATAATAATATTGAAGTGTACCTTTTTGCACCATATCTACTGATGCTGGTATATTATTTCTTCACAAGCCTATAATTATTATTGATGCTGAATTAAATAAAAACCACAATTTAGAAGTTATTGAAAATGTGAGTAATTTATTTGTCAGCTGCCAAGTAATAAGATTTTCTCTGTTATATACATGTATATGGTGAACATTAACATTATATAAATATTAACTGGTAAAATGAATATATAAGCTTGAATGAAGGCTATTGTGAACTCTAAAATTAGAGTAATAAAATAATAAATGTATCCAAGGACTAATTGATATTTGAATTTATGTAGCTATTCCAATCAAGTGAATTAATAGATGCCTTTCTGGGCTGGCGAGATGGCTCAGTGGTTAAGACTGCCGACTGCTCTTGTGAAGGTCCTGAGTTCAAATTCCAGCAACCACATGGTGGCTCACAACCATCCGTAATGAAATCTGATGTCCTCTTCTAGAGTATCTGAGGACAGCTACGGTGTACTTACATATAATAAATAAACTTGAAAAAAAATAGATGTCTTTCTATAATATTAGTTAAAGTCTGCCAATTGAACAGAAAAGGATATTGATTAAAACAAAGCCTTATAATTTCAATAATTTAAGGGTTAATGAAACAGATGACCAAAAGTTATGTTAAAAAGGCTTTATATATTTATGGTAGAACTAGTGATGACTGTACTTCCCTGAAATGACATTCCAGTTTTTAAAATTTCTTTTAGGTTATCTTTGCTTCAACCACTTATTTGGGTTTATTGTTGTTGTTGCTTCAATATTTATTGAATTCTTGATATAGGCAAGGTGTGCGTCTAAGCACATTGTGGAGATCATGCTCAGATATGGTTCCTGGGCTCCACTGTAAATCTATGTATTTAAAACATGTACATAGACAATGTAAAAACAAAAGTTGTCAAGGTGAAACAAGAGCATAATCTTTTTTTGTTTGTTTGTTTGTTTTTTTCGAGACAGGGTTTCTCTATATAGCCCTGGCTGTCCTGGAACTCACTTTGTAGACCAGGCTGGCCTCGAACTCAGAAATCCACCTGCCTCTGCCTCCTGAGTGCTGGGATTAAAGGTGTGCACCACCACGCCGGGCTTTGGGTGAAAATTATAAGCTTATATAAACTCTATAACACTTCTGCTTAATACTTGCACAAAGTGTTAGAGAAAATAATTCAGAAAATACCCACTAATACAAATACAATTATTGTAATATATTTAAAAAAGGAAGATTTGTCCTTTACAGTCATTTTTGTACACGCTTCAGAAAGATCCAAATGATTCTCTATATTCTCTCTGTCATAACATGCTTGCTTTTTCTTCAAAGCTAGTGCCGGGGGGTTGCGCTCTTGCTTTTGTTTTAACTGGGTCAGTGGGATGACTCTAGTTTTCCATCAGGAGGTTGGAGGTGGTCTGACTTGCACTGGGTTATGGCTAACGCCTTGCCATTTTGGGCACTGCAATAATAGAAAGGGACACTTCTCATTGTGTGTGTGTGCATGTGTGTGTGTGTGTGTGTGTGTGTGTGTGTATATTTGTAGTAAAAGTTATTACTCTTTGGTAATTGCATAATTCCACATAACCCATACTCTTTTCCAAAAATATTTTCTAAATTCAACTTCTGTAGTTGGTCAGGTGATTGTCTCATATGATTGTCTCAATTTCAAGTACTATGGAATCAAAAGTTTGGTCTGTGCCTTAAGAACGCTTCATATGGTACTATGGTAGCAAAATCATTACAATTTAATGCTTTGCCTGCTGAAAGAAACATATGTTTTGTTTTGTTTTGGTTTGGTTTTCTGCATAGTGTTTTCTTTTTCTTTTTTATTAGATATTTTCTTTATTCACATTTCAAATGTTATCCCCTTTCCTAGTTTCCCCTACAAAAATTCCCTCTCCCCTTACCCTGCCCCCCTGCTCCCCAACCCACCCACTTCTGCTTTTTGGCCCTGGCATTCCCCTATACTGGGGCATAGAGCCTTCACAGGACCAAGAGCCTCTATGCCCACTGATGACTGACAAGGCCATCCTCTGCTATACATATGTAGCTAGAGCCGTGTCACACCTTGTGTTTTCTTTGGTTGGTGGTTTAGTCCCTGGGAGCTCTGGGGGTACTGGTTAGTTCATATTGTTCCTCCTATGGGGCAGCAAACCCCTTCAGTTCTTTGGGTCCTTTCTCTAGCTCCTTCACTGGGGACTCTGTGCTCCATCTAATGGATGACTGTGAGCATCTACTTCTGTATTTGCCAGGCACTGCCTTTCAGGAGACAGCTATATCATGCTCCAGTCAGCAAACTCTTGTTGACATCCACAATAGTGTCTGGGTTTGGTGGTTGTCTATGGGATGGATCCCCAGGAGGGGAAGTCTATGGATGGTCATTCCTTCAGTCTCTGCTCTGAGCTTTATCTCTGTAACTCCTCCCATGGGTATTTTGTTCCCCCTTCTAAGAAGGATTGAAGTATCCACACTTTGGTCTTCCTTCTTCTTGAGTTTCATGTGTTTTGCACAATGTATCTTGGGTATTCTGAGCTTCTGGGATAATATCCACTCATCAGTGAGTGCATATCATGTGTATACTTTTGTGATTGAGTTACCTCACTTAGAATGATGTCTTCCAGATCCATCCATTTGTCTAAGAATTTCATAAATTCATTGTTTTTAATAGCAGTGTAGTACTCCATTGTGTAAATGTACCACATTTTCTGTATCCATTCCTCTGTTGAGGGACATCTGGGTTCTTTCCAGCTTCTGGCTATTATAAATAAGGCTGTTATGAACATAGTGGAGCATGTGTCCTTATTACAAGTTGGAGCATCTTCTGGGCATATGCCCAGGAGTGGTATTTCTGGATCTTCCAGTAGTACTATGAAACATGTTTTAGAATTGCATATAATAGCAAATGTTGCTTTCTACAGACATATAAGTTGTAAGAAAACATATACCATATAGTGCTGCTTCAGATCATGTAACCACAGGCAGTTCTCTCCTAGGGGACTATCCTGACATTGCCATGTACCTTAAAATCTGGGGCTGAAACTTTTCAATGATACATGAAAACAAGAGGAAATACTGAAATCTAGATCTTTATCTCTTTAAGTCTTGACTAAAATATAGTTCTTCATCAGAAGCAAAGTTGATTAGAACAGAATAGAATAAAAATAATTCAAAGTAATAAGTGCATTTAGTAAGAATGTTCATGGTGGGTTTGACAAGAGTTCTCCATAGTAATGCATTTCCCTGGTGAGAAATCTCAACCAGTACTTGCATTTGATATAGTCACCCTGCAATTAAACAGCTGGGGAGTTGTACAAATATTATTGTTCTTCCCTGTGGTTGCTAGATAGTGCATTCCACAATCATGGTGAACAATGAGATCTAGAAAACTACTTTGGTTAATTCTATCTGTTGCCTTTCTTTACACAGCTTATGGCCACTTGAATATGTGCCTTTGATTCACTACTAAAGTAGTAGAGAAAGTGACTGACATTAGTAGGGCCTCTCACCTTTCCACCTGCTTGATAGTCTAGTGAGTGTTTATATGATTTATGCACACATGAAACTAATACATGTTTACAATACATTCATGATTACTCTGTGGGGTCCATGTATGAGACAAGATTTTAGATCTTAATGTCACCCAGCCACCATAACTTTCCAAGACTTCTCTTCTCTTCTCTTCTCTTCTCTTCTCTTCTCTTCTCTTCTCTTCTCTTCTCTTCTCTTCTCTTCTCTTCTCTTCTCTTCTCTTCTCTTCTCTTCTCTCTCTCTCTCTCTCTCTCTCTCTCTCTCTCTCTTTGTTTTTTTTTTTTTTTGAGACAGGTTTTCTCTTTGTAGTCCTGGCTGTCCTGAAACTCACTCTATAGACCAGGTTGGCCTTGAACTCAGAAATCTGCCTGCCTCTGCCTCCCAAGTGCTGGGATTAAAGGTGTGTGCCACCACCACCCAGCACCAAGACCTTTTCTATGTAGCCAGCTTGTGCCATGAATCACTGAACCACATCTCTTCCAGAAGCAAATGGTAGTTATGCAAGATTCTTTTGTTGTTACAGAAGTGCACAGTAGTTATGCAAGATTCTTTTGTTTTTGTTGCTGTTGTTCTTTTCCTTTGTATTCTGATGGTATCTTTTACAGTGTCCTCAGAGTTATCCAGATTGAAGGACTTGAACCTATATTTTGTTTTTGTTTTTGTTCCTATTCACATTGCCACTGTTTTTAAAAGTGTTTTAATTTAGTGGCTTAGTGGCTATAGATATTTGTTGTTTGTGTAAATGCATGACATTTTCTATATCTATTCCCTTGTTGAGGGACATCTGGGTTGTTTCCAGCTTCTGGCTATTATAAGTAAGGCTATGAACACAATGGAGCATGTGTCCTTGCTATGTGTTGGAGCATCTTTTGGGTATATGTCTTGGGGTGGTATAGCTGGGACCTCAGGTAAAACTATTTCCAGTTTTCTGAGGAACTTCCAGATTGATTTCCAGAGTGGTTGTACCAGCTTGCAATCCCACCAACAAAGGAGGAGTGTTCTTCTTTCTCCACATCCTCGCCAGCATCTGCTGTCACCTGAATTTTTTATCTTAGCCATTCTGACTGGTGTGAGGTGGAATCTCAGGGTTGTTTTGATTTGCATTTACCTGATGAGTAAGGATGTTGAACATTTCTTTAAGTGATTCCTCAGTTGAGAATTCTTTGTTAATCTCTATACTCCATTTTTTATAGGGTTATTTGGTTCTCTGGAGTCTACCTTCTTGAGTTCTTTGTACATATTGGATATTAGCCCTCTATCAGATTTAAGATTCATAAAGATCTCTTCCCAGTCTGTGGGTTGCTGTTTCGTCCTATTGACAGTGTCCTTTCCCTTACAGAAGTTTTTTTAAATTTTATAAGGTCCCATTTGTCAATTGTTGATCTTAGAGCATGAACCATTGTCCTCTAAGCTCATGTGTTCGTGGTTCTTTTCCACTTTCTTTTCTATTAGATTCAGTGTATCTGGTTTATGTAGAGGTCCTTGATCGATTTGAGCTTAAGCTTTATACAAGGAGATCAGAATGGATCAATTTTTATTCTTCTACATGCTGACCACCAGTTGAACCAGCACCACTTATTGAAAATGCTGTCTTTTTTCCCCACTGGATGGTTTGGGGAACTACTCCGCTATTAAAAACAACGACTTCATTAAAATCTCAGGCAAATGGATGGAACTAGAACATTTTACCCTAAGTGAGGTAACCCAGTTACAAAAGAACACACATTGTATGTACTCACTGATAACTGGATATTAGCCAAAAGCTCAATTGTATACCCACAATAAAATGCACAGGCCATATGAAATCCATGAGGAAGAAAGACCAAAGTGTGGGTGCTTCAGTTCTACTCAGAAGGGGGGAGAAAATAATCCCAGGAGGCAGAGGGAGGGAAACATCTCAGTGGGAGAGAGGAGAGGGAGGGAAAAAAGGAGGCAGGATCAGGTGTGGGAGGAGACAAAAGACAATGCAGGGACAAAGAATGAAGCAGAGACTGAAGAAAAGGCCATGCAGAAACTGCCCTGCCTAGGGATCCATCCCATCTGCAGACACCAAACCCAGACACTATTGCTGATTCCAAGAAACACTTTACAGATGTAGATGAACACAACTGAGCGTGGGGACCCCAATGGAGGAGTTAGACGAAGCACTGAAGGAGCTGAAGGGGTTTGCAACCCCATAGGAAGAACAACAAAATCAACCAACCAGACTCAACCAACCTCCCTGCCCTCACAACTCCCAGGGACTAAACCACCAACCAAAGAGTACACGTGGAGGGACCCATGGCTCCAGCCTCATATGTAGCAGAGGATTGCCCTGTCTGACATCAATGGGAGGGGAGCCCCTTGGTCCTGTGGAGGTTCAATGCCCCAGTATAGGTGAATGCCAGGGCACTGAGGCTGGAATGGATTGGTTGGTGGGAGAGCACCCTCATAGAAGCTGAAGGGAGAGGGGTAGAATAGGGGATTTTTGAAAGAGAAACTAGGAAGGGGGATAACATTTGGAATGTAAATAAATAAAATAACCAATAAAAATGAAAAACAGTAAAAGTAAAACAAAAAGTATTTACAAATTAAACAATGTAAAATTTTGATCTTCAAAATTAGTAAAAGGACAAAAAATTACTTATTTCAGTTATTTATTTATGTATTTGGACATCTGGATATAGTCCAGTGATGTTAGAATCAAATAAACTTAAACACAACTCATAAAAAAATAAAAGTAATTTGTTGTTTGGTTTAGATATTTTTTTATTGATATGTTGGTGGCTGAATATAGAAAAATAGATGTTTTAAAATTGCTGTTACCTCAATTTTTTTAGTATATTTCTTTTTTTTTCCTCGTTCCGGTCAACCTTGCTCGCTCCGGTCGGCCCCGCTCGCTCCAGTTGGTCCCACTTGCTCTCTCCCGTCCAAGGATTCGTTTATTATTATTATTCATAAGTACGCTGTAGCTGACTTCAGACACACCAGAGGAGGGCATCAGATCTCATTATGAGTGGTTGTAAGCCACTATGTGGTTTCTGGGATTTGAACTCATCACCTTCGGAAGAGCAGTCGGGTGCTTTTACCCACTGAGCCATCTCACCTGGAAGGTCAATGTTGTCCAGGCTCTGGTAGTTGACCCTGAGTCCATGTGTATATGAAAAACATTAATTAGGCTCAGTGGGTTAAAGAAATAAGTAAGTAGGACATAAAAACAAAGATGCTCTACTTGTACTGGACGGAGGCCCCTGGCATATATGTAGCATATATAGACATTCATATGGGTCCTCCCAACAACTAGTGTAGAGACTGTCCCTAAAGCAGTTGCCTGTCTGTGGAATCTGTTCCCTAACTGGAATGACTTGTCTGGCCACAGTGGGAGAGGATGTGCCTGGCCCTGTAGACTTAATATGCAAGGTTGGGGGATACCCAGGGGGAGAATGAGAGTGGAAGGAGGGAATTATGTATGTGTGGGACCAGGAGGGAGACAGCAATCAGGATGTAAAATGAATATATAAAAAAATTAATGGAAAAATAAAAATGCTCATTTATGACTGGATGCTCTAAATTCTCTTACTTTCTGCACATTGTCCAGTTGTGGCACTTTGTATTAATTTGTAGTTATTGCAAGAAGAAACATTTCTTGTGAGGGTTGAGTTACACACTGAAATCCTCCCTTTAAAACTCAGGTCTATAGGCGGAAGAAGAGATGGAAAGATTGTAAGAGTGAGAGATGATGGATGACGGCAAGGAATCAGTGCCTTTCCGACACAACAGGATTGATAGTCACATGAACTCACAAAGACTGAAGTAGCAAGCACAAGATTTGTGAAGGTTCAAACCAGACACAATCCCAGCACTGAGAAGAGGAAGTGGATACAAAGTCTCACCTCTAAACCAAGAAGTTAGTTACAATGGACAGTTTGCTGGGAATGAGAAAATTGTTTTGTTTTGTTTTGTTTTGTTTGGTTTGGTTTGGTTTGGTTTGGTTTGGTTTGGTTTGGTTTGGTTTTCTAATAGATTGTAACTGATTATATCAATCATATTCCAGAGCAAGCCCTATATTCAGGGGTAATTGATCAACATAACATATTCCATGGTGTGTATGTGTGTGGGGAGGGTAGGGGTAGGCTTTTTGTTTCATGTTGTATTTTTGTCTTATTGTTTCTTTTTTAAAATTATGTTTAGCTTGCTTCTGTTTTTAGAAGAAAGAGAGAGCTACAGAGATAGACACACACACACAGATATAGAGCATGTGTTAAGCTGGGTGGGTCGTAGGTAGGTAGTATCTAAGAGAAGTTGGGGAAGAGAAAACACTATCAAACACACTGGATGAAAAATAACAATGAAATAAAACTAGAGGGCATGAAGTTGCAAGGAGGTGTGTTGAGGTTCTGGGGAAAGTGGAAGGTGAGGGTGTGGGGTTGATATGATCAAATACAGTGCATATATGTATGAAAATTTCCAAGAGTAAATTGTATTTTATTTTAAAAGAATAAAAAAGTTTTGTTTCACTTAAAAATACATTGAATTCTGCTTTAATTTAAGATGAACTTGAGAAAAATGTCCTTTCTTTTGGACATCTTACAAAGTGGAATTCAACTTTAGAATATCTTAGAAAACTGGCAGAATAAGTACAGCAAAATGCCCTCCATTTTGTTCAAGGATAAGTCATATGTCAAGTAAAATGTCTGAGCATATGACAACATCTTGTAGAGGAATTTTGACCTCCAGTATGTATTGTGCTGTGGTCATGGGGAAATGTTCTAGTTGGTGCGATTTTTCTTATTTGTCAAGAATATGACAGCTCCTACTTGTAAAACCCACCAGTTAGACTTGTGGTTTGAATATATGATATTAGTTTGAAGGTATCGCCTCATCAATTGAATATGAATTTCAGCAAGATAAAAACATGGACTTTTAATATGATTCAGATGATCTTATCCTGATGATATCTTTCTTTTTATTGGATTATGTTTGAGAATACCAATGAAATTATATAGAAAAGGGATACCATTAAAATATATTCTCTTTTGATAAAAACTCTCATTTATAAAACATCTTGATGAGCAAGGTAGGCCCACTATTGTTAGATTATTAATTTCTTTAATTTTAAAAATACTAGTGGGTTTGAAAATATATTTTCAAATAATAACTGAATTTATACTTAATGAAATCAGCTTAGTAATGCTATTCAACCAAGCTATATAGACAATGAGAGGAATAGCACACAATTTGTTCTGCTGAAATTAATAAATGTCTCTTAAATACAGATTAGCTCATAAGCCATTGGTAAATTGAGGTAGGGCAAGGTCACCAAAACATGGGAGGTGTGCTATGTTTCAGTAAGTTAATATTATGCATCCAAACTTTTTTTTTTTTCTCAGCCAAGAAGAAAACCTCAGAGAGTAGAAAGATCTTAAGGAAGTAGCTAACTATTTTCATTTCTGATGGAAAGTACCTTCTTGTACATTGGCTCTGAGTCATCAGATGCTCCGCAGTGTGATGTTTGCATGGGTGCGGGTAGCAGCCTCTGAAGTATAGTTATTCCAACAGTTAAACACCAGTAGAGAGTGTCTGTGCTTTGACTTTTTAATTTCCTTATAATTGGCTTCTCTTAGAACTGAATTTAGTAATGATCTACATCCCCAAATAGCTCTACTCAAATCAAAAGGCATATGATTGCAGAGGAAAGACTGAAGATGATTTTAAAGCAGAAAGCCATTGGATTTATAAGTCATGTGGTTGGATGTATTGGCTGATTTTATGTGTCAACTTTACAAAAGCTGGATTTATCACAGAGAAAGGAGCCTCCCTTGAGGAAATGACTCCATGAGATCCAAATGTAAGGCATTTTCTCAATTAGTGATCAAGGAGGGAGGGTTCACTGTGAGTGGTGCCATCCCTGGGCTTGTAGTCCTGGGTTCTGTAAGAAAGCAAGCTGAGCAAGCTAGGGGAAGCAAGCCAGTAAGTAATATCCTCCCATGGCTTCTGCATCAGCTCCTGCTTCCTGACCTGCTAGAGTTCCAGTCTTGACTTCTTTAGTGATGAACAGCAATGTGGAAGTGTAAGTTGAATAAACCCTTTCCTCCCCAACTTGCTTTTTGGTCATTATGTTTGTGCAGGAATAGAAACCCTGATTAAGACACTGGATATTTTTGTCTTCTTCTTCTTCTTCTTCTTCTTCTTCTTCTTCTTCTTCTTCTTCTTCTTCTTCTTCTTCTTCTTCTTCTTCTTCTTCTTCTTCTTCTTCTTCCTCTTCCTCTTCCTCTTCCTCTTCCTCCTCCTTCTCCTTCCTTTTCCTTTTCTTCTTTCCTCCTCCTCCTTCACCTCCTTCCTCTTCTTCCTCCTCCTCCTTCTCCTTCCTCTTCTTCTTCCTCCTCCTCTTCTTCTCCTTCCTCTTCTTTTTTCCTCCTCCT
>CACVCL010032686.1:0-14092 GCA_902729485.2 Mus minutoides | reverse complement strand
GTAAGCTTCCCTTCATGCCAATTGACAGAAGGGCCTTCTTTTTATTTCTGCTTAAGCTAAAAGAAAAGCTTATGAATGATACTGGGTTTTATGAGGAATATGGGTGGTAAAGTCCTAGCTGGAGACCTGCCTCTTACCTAATGTCAATAATATTAATATAAATTATACTGTTTACCATTTTCTTTTAAGATATTACATAGGTTTGGTTAAGTTTTGAACATTACACAAAAGAGTTGTATCAAAAAAAATGAAAAATAGAAAACAAAAACAAAAACAAAAACAAAAACAAAAACAAAAAACTGTTCCATTTCTCCTTAACAGAAACTAACTTACTGTTCTGGTTCCAGGTGAACTGAAATGAGTATTGCTACCTCTCCAACTTTTGATCGCATCTTACTCTTATTCTTGAAAATTAAATGCAGAAACTCTCAAAGGTTTATTTTTTCCTCTTTATGATAAATGACACAAAT
The DNA here is from genome assembly GCA_902729485.2 of Mus minutoides. Taxonomy (NCBI): domain Eukaryota; kingdom Metazoa; phylum Chordata; class Mammalia; order Rodentia; family Muridae; genus Mus; species Mus minutoides. The sequence goes on along the minus strand of CACVCL010032686.1, from coordinate 13,622 downwards.
TACATCTCCTTTCAGAGTTCTCTCTGCCAAGTGTTGCCAGTGACTTCCTTTTATAATACTTTGCATTAGTAAGTACCTTCCAGATGAAAAGCCCATTTGAACTTGACATTAATTTTACATTAGTGCTTCATACCTGACCTTGTCATTAGGTCAACGCTAAATGCCATGAATCAAAGACTGCTCTGCATCTGCAGTGCTGTTTGTCTGTTTGTCTGTTTGTCTGTCTTCAATGCACAGCTTGAAAACTCTGCTGTCATTTTTGGTTCTTTTATTCCCTCTTATACTAACCACTTTTTACCAATATTATACTTATTTATTTATATAGATACAGATTCTTTGAGAAAAAAAAATACACCTAATTTTTTTTTCCTTTGTTCCAAAGCCTTTGGTCAGTTTCTGCAGGCCGCTGGAGAAGTGTTTCAGCAAGCTGGCAGAGATGAATATATGATAGCTATTTATTTTCTCGTCTTTTCTTTTCTTTTCCTTTCCTTTCTTTTCTTTTCTTTTCTTTTCTTCTTTTTTTGTGCTTTGGATGTGAATGCTGCTTGCCTTCTGTTGGTTTTGGAACAGAACTATATGATCAATTCATTTTGCTCCCTCTTTGTTTCTGTAAATACACACTGAATCAGTATTTAAATTTTCCTTACACTCTGAAAATTACTCTTTTTTTCAAAAGTAATAGTCAGCCCTCATGAAGGAAACTTTTCTTTGAAACATAAGGCCACTACAGAAAACAACAATCAATCAAATACAAGAATATAGAGCACAGTCCGAAGGCATGCATCTATAAATCTCTGTTACACCCAAGGCTTAGGAAACACCACAGGAGAGAGGGCAGAAATGTTATGAGACAGAATATCAGGGAGTTTCCTGTGATATTTTGTCTTCTAGAAATTTCAGAAGCTACTACCAGAAAGTCTTACAAATGTGACTTCATAAAAATGAGCTGAAAAAAAAAAAACACAAGAAAATAAAGAAGAAGGAAGACCAATGTGTGGATACTTCATTCCTCCTTAGAATAGGGAACAAAATACCCATGAAAGGAGTTACAGAGACAAAGTTTAGAGCTAAGATGAAAGGATGGACTATCCAGAGACTATCCCACTTGGGGATCCATCCCATAATTAGTCACCAAACTCAGACACTATCGCATAGGACCAACAGTAAGAGTTTGCTGAAGGGACCCTGATATAGCTGTGTCAAATGAGGCTATGCCAATGCCTAACTAATACATAAGAGGATGCTTCCAGTCATCTATAGGTTGGAACACAGGGCTCCCAATGGAGAAGCTAGAGAAATTACCCCAGGAGCTGAAGGGGTCTGCAACCCTATAGGTAGAACAACAATGTGAACTAATCAGAATCCCCAGAGCTCGTGTCTCTAGCTGCATGTGTAGCAGAAGATGGCCTATTTGGCCATCATTGGGAAGAGCGGCCCAATTGCAAACTTTATATGCCCCAATATAGGGGATAGCCAGAGCCAAGAGGTGGGAGTGGGTGGGTAGGGGAGCAGGGCGGGAGGAGACTTGATGGAGCTTTCAGGATAGCATTTGAAATGAAAATTCAGAAAATATCTAATAAAAAAAGAAAAAAAAAAGAGCTGAAAAACCTATTAATAGAAATGCCAAAATAAATAAGAAAAATCCCACAAGGACTCAGGTATGCAGAAAGAACTGTAGATAACTAAAAAATGCTGAGATTAGAAAAATAGTATTCCTCAGAGGACAGCAGACCAATTTTTTATTCAGTAACAAATGGTCATCCCTGGAAAGAAACATAAAAAAAAACCAGCAACAACATAGAGACTGAGCAGATTATATCTATATCTATATCTATATCTATATCTATATCTATATCTATATCTATATCTATATCTATATCTACATCTACATCTACATCTACATCTATATCTAAATCTATATTCTATATCTATATCTATAACTATATCTATAATCTATATCTATATCTATATGTATATGTGTGTGTGTGGTATATAAATATATATTGATAAATATATATCAATGGGAAAAGAAATCCTTGGTCCTGTGAAAGGGAATAATAGTGCGGTGAGGTGGGAGTGGATGAGTGGATTGGTGGGTGGGGGAACACCCTCATAGAAGCAGGGTAGGGGGAATGGGATAGGGGTTTTGCAGAGGGGAAACTGGGAAAGAGGATAACATTTGAAAGGTAAATTAAGAGCCAGATGCCCTGTACCAGCTCAGGGCTCGGGCACAGAGACCGTGCACTCTTCCCAGGTCTCCAGCCTATCTTGGGACTACAGGAGAGCAGGGGAATACAACATCTGTTCCAATCCAATCTCTTGGAACTCAAGACTGCAGCTGGTGTATAAATAAAAGGACAGACCAGGGCAGCAGGTCCCTTCTGGTCTTCACCAACACCAGGTTTCCTCGGGCAGAGATAGCAGGAGGCAAGCATAAGAACAGAGGAAACAGAATCCAAGGGTACTTGGCATCACCAGATCCAAACTCACCCACCATGTCAAGTCCTAGATACAACAGCACACCAGAAAAGCAGGACATGGAAATAAAATCAATCATCATGATGATGATAGAGGACTATAAGAAGGAAATACAGGAAAACACTGATAAAGAAAGAAATTGAGAAAGATCTCAGAAGATGGAAGGATCTCCCATGCTCATGGATTGGCAGAAACAATATAGTAAAAATGGCTATCGTGCCTAAAGCTATCTACAGATTCAATGCAATCCCCATCAAAAGTCCAACTCAATTCTTCAAGGATCTAGAAAAGACAATTAGCAAGTTCATCTGGAATAACAAAAAACCTAGACTAGCAAAAACTCTTCTCAACAATAAAAGAACCTCTGGTGGAATCACCATGCCTGACCTCAAGCTGTACTACAGAGCAATCGTTATAAAAACTGCATGGTACTGGTACAGCAACAGACAGGTAGATCAATGGAATAGGATCGAAGACCCAGAAATGAATCCACACACCTATGGTCACCTGATCTTTGACAAGGCAGCTAAAACTATCTAGTGGAAAAAAGACAGCCTTTTCAACAAATGGTGCTGGCACAACTGGCAGCTATCATGTAGAAGACTGGGAATTGATCCATTCTTATCTCCTTGTACTAAGGTCAAGTCTAAGTCGTTTAAGGATCTCCACATAAAACCAGAGACACTGAAACTTATAGAGGAGTGGGGAAGAGCCTGGAAGGTATGGGCACTGGGGAAAATTTCCTGATTATAACAGCAAAGGATTGTGCTGTAAGATCAAGAATTGACAAATGGGACCTCATAAAGTTGCAAAGCTTCTGTGAGGCAAAAGATACTGTCAACAAGACAAAAGGGCCACCAACAGATTGGGAAAGGATCTTTACCAATCCTAAATCAGATAGGGGGCTGATATCCAATATTTATAAAGAACTCAAGAAGGTGGACACCAGAAAATCAAATATCCCCATTAAAAAGTGGGGCACAGAGTTAAACAAAGAATTCTCAACTGAGGAATACCAAATGGCTGAGAAGCACTTGAAAAAATGCTCAACATCCTTAATCATCAGGGAAATGCAAATCAAAACAACCCTGAGATTCCACCTCATACCAGTAAGAATGGCTAAGATCAAAAATTCAGGTGACAACAGATGCTGAAGTGAATGTGCAGAAAGGGGAACACTGCTCCACTGTTGGTGGGACTGCAACTTTGTTCAACCACTCTGGAAATCAGTCTGGTGGTTCCTCAGAAAATTGGACATAGTACTACTGGAAGATCCTGCAATAACTCTACTGGGCATATATCCAGAAGATGTTCCATCTGGTAATACGGACATATGTTCCACTATGTTCATAGCAGCCCCTTATTCATAATAACCAGAAGCTGGGAAGAACCCAGATGTCCCTCAACAGGGGAATGATACAAAAAATTTGGTACATTTACACAATGGAGTACTACTCAGCTATTAAAAACAATGAATATATGAAATTCTTAGTCAAATGGATGGATCTGGAGGGCATCATCCTGAGTGGGATAACCCAATCACAAAAGAACTCACAAAACATGTACTCACTGATATGTGGATATTAGCCCAGAATCCTAAGATACAATTTACTAAACACATGAAACTCAAGAAGGAAGATCAAAATGTGGACATGTCGCCCCTTCCTACAGTTAAGAACAAAGCACACAATGAAGGAGTTACAGAGATCATGTGTGAAACTGAATCAAAAGGATAGACCCACCAGTGACTATGGCTGCCAGGGATCCATCCTACAATCAGCCACCAAACATAGACACTATTGCATATGCCATCAAGATAGTGCTGAAAGGGCCCTGATATAGCTGACTCGTGGGAGACTATACTAGTTCCTGGCAAACAGGAAAGTGGATGCTCATGTCTCTAGCTGCATATATAGAAGAAGATGGCCTAGTTGGCCATCATTGGGAAGAGAGGCCCCTTGGTCATGCAGACTTTATATGCCCCAGTACAGGGGATTATGATTTCACCTCCCTGTCTTCCTCCTAGATTCTTTCCATGTTCTCTTCCATCTTAAAAACATGGAATGAGACACAATTATGCATGTCATCCTTGCACAGGGTCCAGGCTATTCTCTGTATCTTTTCATTTGAGTATTGTTTTTAATTATTATTTGTTTGTTATGTACTAACAAAGGAAGGAAGAGTGCTACATATTATTATAATATTTTGTAGAAAGATTCTACTAATTTCTGTAAAGACTATTCATACCTTTCAATTAAAAAGATGTAACTTTGTCACTTCCACTAAAGTCAGTTATTCCAAGACTTAACTATTATCTTCCCTTTATTTCAATTTACTATTTTTATAGTGTAGCTGATATTTTTACATTTTAATTTTATACATTTTGAAATATTTGTATTCTCTAATATTTTATGTTGTCTGTAGTGGTCTATATTAATATTTACTCACCTTTTTTGATTCTGTTGCTTCCAATTTATTTTTCTTTTAATTGATATCCTCTGGGATAATTTTCTTGTATGAATATTTTATGTCATGAAATAAATTGGCTAGCTTTCTGAGGGAGTCTAAACATATTTATGTTACTTCATTTCTCAAACTACTTTTATTTTATAAACTCATACCTTTCAATATATAGTTTGGAGAATAACCTCAGGCAAACAGATTATACACAGTCAGATATATTTTTTTTAATATTTCCATCTCTCATACTATTCACTGATTGAAATTTCTGAAGTTGTTCAAACAGACTTAACTGCAAGAGGGTAAATATTATGTCTTTTCTTTACTTTTTTTAATCCAAAATTAGTTTGATTTATTTGCCAAAGTTATGTAAATGATGATAAATCAAAACATAATAAGCCCTCAAGTGTAAATGGTCCTTGTTTTGTTTTAGTGTATATTTATTTTATTTTATTTTGAATCCAACATTTTAATAATTATTTAAATTTTAGATGTTGAACCCTACCCTGTCCTGGTGCACCCCTCCCACAGTTCATTCCCCCATTTCCTCTTCCCTTCACCTCTGGGAGGGTGCTCCCTCTTCCCAGGCATCCTTCTTTCATGTGCCCTCTAGTATATACAGAATTCAGCACATCCTCTCCAACATAGGCCAGGCAAGGTGGCAGGCAGGGTGTGGGGTGGGGCACAAACCAGCTCCTGTATGGTCTTTTGTTGGTGGCTTAGTTTATGTGAGCTCCCAGGGTTTCCGGTTAGTTTACACTGTTGGTTTTCTTATGGGGTTACCATCTCCTTCATTTCCTTCACTCTTTCCCCTAACTCTTCCGAGGGGTCCTGACCATAGTCCAATGGTTGACTATAAGTATATACATCTGTCTCAGTCAGCTGCTGGTAAAGCCTCTAAGAAGACAACCATCTAGGTTATTGTCTGCAAACACAACATAACATGATCAATAGTGTCAGGGTTTAATGTGTCCCAAGTTGGGTCAGTCAATGTTTGGCCATTCTTTCCGTCTCTGCTCCATTTTTGTCCCTGTATTTCTTTTGGACAGGAACAATTTGGGGTCGAAAAATTTAAAGGTGGGTTCGTGACCTCATCTTCCCAACGGAGGTCCCCGGTATCTATTGGAGGTGCTTCTTCAGGATCCATCTTCCCACTGTTGAGCATTTTAGCTATGGTCACCCACATTGAGTAGTCGGATACCCTCATCCCACATCCCATGTCTCTGGGATTTGTAGGGGTTACTCCACCTCTGGAAGCTGTATATTTCCACTAATTCTCTGCCCTCTTAGCTTTTCTCCTATCTCTGTTTTCCATACCTGATCCTGCCCCCCATTTTCCCCTCCTCCTCTCCTCTGCAACCACATCACTCCCTACCTCTGCTTTCCATGATTATTTTGTTCTTTTTTCTAAGTGAGATTAAAGCATCCTTACTTGTGTCTGCTATCTTAACTACTTTTGGGTGTGTCATGGGGTGTATCATGGGTATTCTGTACTTTTGGACTAATATCCACTTATTAGTGAGTACTTACCATGAATGTCTTTTAGGGGATGGGTTACTGCACTCAGTATGATAATTACTACTTCCATCCATTTCCATACATTTTTTTTTTTTTCTTTTTTGGGGGAGTGGAGTGGCAAAATTCTTAATGTCTTGATTTGTTTGTTTGTTTGTTTGTTTTATTGTTGTTTGTTTTATTGTTGTTTGTTTTGTTTTTTCCCTATTAATTTTATATTCTGCTCATTGCCCCACTCCTGGTCACCCTCTCCCAATCTCATTCCCCATTCTCCCTCTCCTCCCCTGACCTAGTGGGGGCTCATCTGGGTATTCCTCCATCTTGGTACTTCAAGTCTTTGTGAGGCTAGGCATTTACTCTCCACTAAAGCCAGAAAAGCCAGCCCAGCTAGAATATATCCCACAGACAGGCAATAGCTTTTAGGAAAGCCTCCATTCCCAGTTGTTCATGACCCACATGAAGACCAAGCTGCACATCTGCTACATATATGTGGGAAGACCTAGGTCTAGCTAGTGTGTATGCTCTTTGGTTTCTGATTCAGACTCTGAGAGCCCCATGAGTGCAGATTATTTATTGGTATTCCTGTGGAACTCCTATCCCATTAGATGACTACAATCTATTTTTTTGTATTCTTTTTTAGAAGTACCTAAGCTCCATACCCTCTTTTGATGTGGGTATCTGTGTCTGAGTCAGCTGTTGGGTAGAGCCTCCCAGAGGACAACATGCTCTTATCTGCAAGTATAACTGAGAATCTTTAATAGTGTTATAGGTTGATATTTGCCTATGGAATGCTTCTCAAGTACTCCAGTCTCTATTCCAAACCCTGTGCCAGCATTTCTTCTATACAGAGTAAATTTTGGGTTGAATGTTTTGTGGTTGTGTTGTCTCCATTGCTCCATAGTGCTTCCTGCCTGGCTACAGGAAGTGGCTTCTTCAGGTTCCATATCACAATGTTGTGAGTCACAGCCAAGGTAAGGCCCATTGATCCCAGGCTGCTTCCCTTACCTTGGTGTCTATCTTGTTCTGGAGATAGCTCCTACCTCCTCACCCCCATCACTGTCAGATTTCCTTCCATTTTTCTTGACCATCTAGACATTTTGCCTGTCCCTCCCCACACCCAAACCTGAACTTCTCATTCCTCTTCCCCACACCCCAGCTCTCTCCCTCCATATTTAACTCTCAAATGGAACATGAGATGAATAACAGAGATATCTTATCAGATGTATGGATGTAGGCAAATTAATGTCTTGCAAAATCCAGAAAACCCATAGATTTTAAATATTTTTTGTTCTCTAAATTTGTTTTGCTCATTCAATGAATCTTTCTTGAACTGCCTATCTGCACTTCAGGGGCAGCATTTTCTGTTACCTTCACTTTTATTCCTCCAACAAGTTCCTTTGGTTATTTTGCACTGCAATGTTTTGACATTTTCTAAAATGAAGTTTAGCAACTGGAATTCAACACATGCATTTTGCAGTATTGAAGGGAGAACAACATCTTGATACTCGCAACCAAGAGAAAAGGAAAAGTATGGATATAAAAGGAAGTATGAGACAGAGCAAGAATTAAATAAATATGTATTTATGCTGTCACAATGTATTTTAAAGACAACATTTATAGTGTGTGTGTGTGTGTGTGTGTGTGTGTGTGTGTGTGTGTGTGTGTATTTGTATAACTTTTCAGTGGCTTCCCAAAACTTCGATAAGCACTTTAAATTAAACTGGCCAGTAGGAAATCTTTTCACAATTTAGTTGCCAATTTCACAAAAATTACAAAGAATTTTATTAGGAAGATATTTGTATCACAAACCTACTCATTGATACTTTTTGCAATAAAATGCCTCTATAGTTCGTTCCTAGCTGGTGAAACTTTGAAACTGTGATTATTATTAGTCATTTATAAAAGTTACATTGCTGTACTCTGCCTGAACTCTTCATTGACCTAGGTTCTCAGTTGACACATAGGTGACTCAGAGAAGATATAGATGTCTCCCTGTAAAATGCAGTCTCTGAAGGGCTTCAGTCTTTTCCTTTGGCTCAGTGCATCACTGCATTCCAGGGCCAGTGTCTTTGTCTCATTAGCCTGTTTACCTACCTTCTTCTTCTTCTTCTTTTTTTTAATCTTCTATGATTTAATGCAGAAGCCCACTAGCTTACTCCCTCAGAATTATAATCTTGTTACTTACCTTCCTTTCACTTTTACACGGAAAGAAAACACATGAAAACAATAAAGCATCCTCTGCTCTTCATTTATAAGAGAGACCCCCAGTTCCTTAGAATAAGCATCAGCATTTTCCGCAGCATTGTAACATGCAGACAGCCTCTGCCATGGTCCTTTCACCTGGATTGTATTTCCTTCTTGAAGACCCCCCCCCATTACCTCATGGCCAGTGTTCCTGCTACTCTCCTGTGCAGTACTCCTCACATGTAATTTTCCCTTCTGTTCTTTCTCTTCTTCATTATTAATTCTGCCTAAATTTTGTTATTGAATAGTCTGTAATCCATCCTTAATTTTTTACTCTATTCATTCCTTGAACCAATTTGAATCTCATTTCTGAAACAAGTATGTTTCTGGATTTTGATTGGTTGATCAAAGCCATGTCTATGTAGTGAATATGCCTTTATCACACTCATTGTTACTCTGTGAGGCATCACACACTTAGTCATTTTACCTAATGATCAACCTTTGAACCTTGTGAGTGAACACTAATGCATAAATTTCAAACACAGCTTGAATTTTGTTGAATAACATAGGTAAACTCACAGACTTCTTATTTTTAATCAAGTTGTATGAAATAATATATTTATACTCAATTAAAATTTAAGTAGGAAATTCATATTTTGTGGAAGATTTATAATTAATCTTATTGCATACTACTGTTGCTTTAAGAGTGGTGTTTCAGAAAGACCTTGAAAAGCAAAGTGTTAATATTTTATAATTATATGAATAATGAAAATTACCTTTACACTCACTTGGCAAATATATTTTCAGAATTCTTGGTTGTCGTTTTGAAAATAACATAGAACTCATATCATGGGTATTCTAATCAACAACAACAAAAACAGGTGTATGTGCACATAACACTACAAATACAGTATGCTGGAAATACAAAGAGTGCTAAAGAGATAGTGAAAGAGATAGAAGATAAGTGGAAAATTAAGTTAATGATATCGTCCACTCTTCTATCACCTATTTTGAAAATCTGTTGCTTGTAAGACAATTGGAAACTAATGTAGTGTACAATAGATGCACAAACTTTTAATTGGGGAAGAAAGTTATCACAAAACAGAATAAGCAGGTTGCAAAGATCTTGTCAGGAAACAGTGGGAATGATGCAATTTAAAACACATTTTAATGAGAAAGTAAAGTTAGACATATGCATATGGAAATTTCAGAACAAAATTTAAAAGTTTGAATTCACATACAGTTTACTCCTTGGAGCATAATCCTATATAAGAGATGGGCATGCCATCCAAATATCACAGAGTTGTAATATTAATTAACCCTAACTAAGAAACACAAATTGTGTATATTTCACTAAGTGTAGATATTAAACTTTTCTGTGAATCCACCCCCAGTCTTACCCAGTATTAGTGCCATATGTTTACTTCTTGTTCATCATTTTGCTCTACAATGGTTTTCACATCAAGACAATGTAATTATTTTAAACAAATTCTTGCTGTTAGTCAGCAATGAAGACTTTTGCTTTTAAAAGTAACTACTATAAAGGTCCACAATTCACTGAAGAATGATGTTCAAGACTCAGTTTGCAAAAGCAAAGAACCTTTTATTCTGAAGAAGTCCAGCATGCTGTGGTCTAACTTTTACCAAAATGGAGACACCAAGGTGAGCTTGCAGGCCCATCTTAAAGGACATTAAGGGAATTCCAGGGAGGGATAGGTGAAATTTATCTTAATTGGTAGGCTTTCTAGGAACACTGCAGAACTATTGCCTCGGGGAAGGGTGGAGCCTGGAAATTGTTGCTGACTCTGCCAAGCCTTAGGCCATGTGGTGAGCACCTTTCCAGTAACTGACTTGCCTGATCTTTCCCTGTTCTGGGAAACAGATCCAGGAAGTTTCCTGAACTGCCAGTTTGAAATCCATCAAGGAGTCAGCCTGTCTCAGTCCTTCATAACAATAACTAGAGAGCCATAGTATATACAGTCTTTTTCTGTAGTGTTGTCTTTAAAATTTTAATGCCAAGGAACAGCCTGGACATGGAGTAGGCTTCTTCTTCTTTTTTTTTTTTTTTTTTTTTTTTTTTTTTTTTTTTTTTTTTTTTTTTTTTTTTTTTTTTTTTTTTTCAATTTTTATTAGATATTTCTTCATTTACATTTCAAATGTTATCCCGAAAGTCCCCTAAACCCTCCCCCATCCGCTCTGCTTCCCTACCCACCCACTCCCACATCTTGGCCCTGGCGTTCCCTGCATGACCAAGGGCCCTCTTTCCCCTGGACTGGTGCATATAAAGTTTGCATGACCAAGTGGATCTGGGAATGGTTGAAACAAACGGCTCTAAGTCAAATTGTGGGTCCAAGCTGGCAAACTATGTTCTGCTAAACATAGCATAAAGTTCTGCTCTTTCCAGACTGCTCTCTGCATTTTCTGCTCCAGCCACTTCTCCAAGCAGTTCACTCTTAGTCATCTAAAAATTTCTCTGTATAGCTCATAAGCCCAGACTTTTATTTTACATATCAATCCAGTCATTTGCTCCAGGTTCTCTTTTGATTATCCTAGGAATCCACATCCTGTTAGCCAAGCCCCTTAAGTCTGAGAGGAGAGCAAGCACACCTTCTCTTTTAACACTGCCAAAGAATTCAGAGATTTGCTTGCCTCTGTTAAGCACAGATGATGAACTAGCTGGGTGGGAAAGAGTCCTGAAATAATCATGTTAATAGCAATAACATTATTCAAAATGTATTAACAGTTATATTATCTCCAACATGTAATATGAAATTCTCAGTTACCGTCATAAAATTGGAAAATTTGATTAACCTCTTAAAGCTATAAAAGTTGTTTTTGCAAATCTTTTGCAAATAATGTCTGCATGCGGAAGATTATGCAGCCGCATGTTAAATGTATGTTGTGCAATTATAATTTTCCCACAAGTATAATCTATACATGTATGAGTCCAATGTATGCCAAAAATGTTAAAATACCCAAATATAAACATTCAAATCAAATATGTCTTCTTCAAAGACAATAACTACAATTATGGTTTGTTGTTTTCAATCCATAGAGTTGACGTCTGAACATCTTGGATTCATTGGTCTTAAGAATAAACACTAAGAAACTAAAATTCTGTATTGTCTTACCTTACCACGTTCTAAATAAGAAAGAGGTAATTTTAAATTTTCTTGTTTACAAAGACTGACCCTCATAATGACTGTAAACTCATGACCTGGAACTCATGATATCCCTGATTCAGCCTCTTTAGTGCTGAACTACTAAACTAAAATATTGCATGTGGTTCATATTCTGAGTATTTGCTGCAGGAATCAGAAAAAGTTCTGAACCACAAATATATCTTATTGTTCCACAACATTTAAAAAAAAATACTGACTTTTTTGTATAAACCAAAATTATCAGAAAATCTCAGTGTTATTTCATTAACAACAAATAGCATTGTTTCAAGAATAAAGTGTTAGGAAATTACATGATGCAGGGATAAATATTTTCCAATTTTCTTGTATAAAATGAATAGGCATTAAGTTCTATCTGTGTCCTATTTAATAGTTCATATTTGTGCCCTAACTATTTATATAATAGACTACTAATGATAAATATAATAAAAGAAATTAGTCATTACTAAAATGCATCTGCTTCATAACTTACATAAAGTACAAGTTTTAAATGAAGGACTAGTCTCCAAAGCACTTCATGAAAGAATTCTTCTGAAAATTACCAGATGTAATGGGAGAGGGATACCAAATCCAAGGCATGAGAAAAAACAAAACAGCAAAGTAATAATAATAATAATAATAATAATAATAATAATAATAATAATAATAATAAATACTCTGTCTGTTTACCTAATCACTGATTTTATGGCTGTTGGAGATTGAGAATGTGAAAACCTCGTCAGCCTCAGAATGGCATGTGTTCCTCTTCTTATACTCTGTTTATAAATAACTAATACTCAATTGCCTTAGATACTCCCAGGCTGTCTCGTTATATTGTCCTTATGTGCATCAACTGAAATAAAACCTTTTATCTTTGAGCCACTTACCCTGATTTTTTGTTAACATATCAGCAGAGTTTTTATACTGTGGAGTATAAAACATCACTTCCATATTGACAGAGAAGACCAGAAGAGGGGCATGATTCAGAACTATACATATTAGGCTTAATACCACCTTTTCCATGACTTTCTAATGATTTGTATTTGATTCCTATTATTTACAGTAATGTGAAAAGGAAAGAACAGTATTTCACAATTCGTATGCCACTGAAAAAAAAGAACCATGCTAAATATTTTCTCCAATTGTTTGAGTCTCCCCAATTGTCCATATTATGACCAAATCAGTCTCATGTCTATAGTAGGTATTTCATATGTACTTTAGTTTTTGATACTAAAAGAGCTGTGCAGTTTTTATGTGTAGAGTATTAAGTTGCAAGATAAGAGGATGCTTATTTAGCAAAATGGGTAAGTATAATGATGCTTGACATGTATTAGATATTGAATAAATTTAAAACTGACAACATAAATGTACATCTCACCCCCACATGAACATGCACTGTACTCTTGCACCTACAGAATAAAGAATACTAAATGTTATAAAATTGTTTTTAAAACTCCTGAAATCACCAGGAAGCAATTTACTATATACTACAAAGAATATAAGGTGTAGACTTTACTATAAAAATATGTTAAATGATATGCCCTTACTTGTCCTGTTATTGACTTTTTGAGTTGAAAATTAAAAATAATTCTATACTTTTCTAATGACCTAAGATTTAAAAATTTTTGATTACTTAAAAAAAAGCATTTGTTTCTCCTTAACTATAAGTATTCATTGAAAGTACTGTCCTAAATAATAATGTGATTCATTTAGAAAGAAATTTCTCAGTTATTTCTCATATCTGAGAAATATATTCTGCAAATTCAGCTGAATTGCACAAGAAGTCAGTGCTTTCTTCCTTTTAATAACTGAAAAATGTATTATATA
>CACVCL010032683.1:0-14110 GCA_902729485.2 Mus minutoides | reverse complement strand
AACCTGGGTGGGTGCACGGCCCCCAGGCCTTGCGCCCTGTGCTGGAGCGGAGCGGTGTGGGCCGGAAGGGAAGGGGTCTGCTCTCCGCCCTCCACCTATCTCCCGCTGCAGATTCAAGTCCCACGAGATTGGACTGGAACAGATGTGTGTTCCTCTTACCCGTGGTCCGGAGATCGCGGTGGTCCGGATCACTGGGAGAGCTGGAGACCTGGGTGGGTGCACGGCCCCCAGGCCTTGCGCCCTGTGCTGGAGCGGAGCGGTGTGGGCCGGAAGGGAAGGAGGCTGCTCTCCGCCCTCCACCTGTCTATCTCCCTCTGCAGACTCAAGTCCCACGAGTTTGGAGTGGAGCAGATGTGTGTTCCTCTTACCGGTGGTCCGGATCGCTGGGAGAGCTGGAAACCTGGGTGGGTGTATGGCACCCAGGCCTTGCGCCCTGCTCTGGAGCAGAGCGGTGTGGGCCGGAAGGGCGATAGAAGATTTTTAAGAAGGACATAAATAACTCCCTTAAAGAAATACAGGAGAACATAGGTAAACAGCTATAAGCCCTTAAAAGGAAACACAAAAATCCCTTAAAGAATTATAGGAAAACACAATCAAACAGGCGAAGGAAATGAACAAAACCATCCAGGATCTAAAAATGAAACTAGAAACAATAAAGAAATCACAAAGGGAGACAACCCTGGAGTTAAAAAAATCTAGGAAAGAGATCAGGAGTCATATATACAAGCATCAGCAACAGAATACAAGCAATAGAAGAGAGAATCTCAGATGCAGAAGATTCCATAAGAAAACATTGACACCAGAGTTAAAGAAAATGCAAAAAGCAAAAAGATCCTAACCCAAAACATCCACGAAATACAGGATACAATGAGAAGACCAAACCTAAGGATTATAGGTATACAAGAGAGTAAAGATTCCCAAATTCAAGGCCCAGTAAGTATCTCAACAAAATTAAGGAAGAAAACTTCCCTAGCCTAAAGAAAGAGATGCCCATGAACATGCAAGAAGCCTATAGAACTCCAATTAGTCTGGACCAGAAAAGAAATTCCTCCTGTCACATAATAATCAAAACACAAAATGCACTAAACAAAGAAAGAATTTTAAAAACAGTAAGGGAAATAGGTCAAGTAACATATAAAGGCAGACCTATCAGAATTACACCAGACTTTTCACCAGAGACTGAAAGCTAGAAGATTCTGGGCAGATGTCATACAGACCCTAAGAGAACACAAATGCCAGTCCAGGCTACTATACCCAGCAAAACTCTCTATTACCATATATGGAGAAACCAAGATATTCCATGACAAAAACAAATTTACACAGTATCTTTCCACAAATCCAGCCCTATAAAGGATAAAAGATGGAAAACGCCAACACAAGAAGTGAAACTACACCCTAGAAAAAGCAAGAAAGTAATCTTTCAACAAACCCACGCAAACAGAATTCCACCTCTAACAACAAAATTAACAGAAAGTAACAATCACTTTTCCTTAATATCTCTTAATATTAAAATTAATATTAACAATATATCCTAATCAATTGAATTTCAACAATATGAGGAATTAAAAATTTGTTGGGTGTCATCCAGAGGTCTGTCATCCAGGTGTCTCTAATTTGGTAATTGGAGAAATAGGTCCAATACTGTACTGTCCATATACACTTTCTGCTTGTTTGTACATGACAGTGTCTTGCTGGGTATCACATAACGGTCTTGAAATCATGCTTCTCTTATCTCAGCCTCTCTATCAGTAGGATTGTTTATTTGGTGTTTTTACACTATACTATGGTTTTCAAAACAGCTTACATATTTCAAAATTATTTATACAGCCAAAAGAAATGTAGACAATTAATTTGGGAGGTGGCTTGTAAGAGAAAAACAAAAAGTGAGACTGAATGTTTTGCTTGATATTTATAATTATTGTATCAATTTTGAAGGAGAAGATGTTATAAATTCTCTTTTTCTGAGATAAATGCTTTTCAAAACCATCACTACCAGAACCAGAATCTTACCCTCACCTAATGTCTGTGCCACCCTCCAAGCAGAACATTGAAACAATTGATGAATGACTTCATGGATAGACCATCTTAATACACACACCATTTTTTAAATGAATGTAACCTGTTCCCTCTGGGCTGAGAATGATGCAATCACTCAAGTCAAATAGCTTTGACCATAGCAGGAAATCTGTATTCAAAAATTGTGCCTATATTTCATTCTTTGGCATAGCAGAACTGTCAACTCTTAGCTTAGCTACTATGGAGGTAAAATTCTTTGGTGATGTGAAGGACATTGAAGTACAGCCTTATTACAATGAACTCCAATGTCTAAAAATTGTTCTTATTTTGTGTTTGTGCCACAGTTAGAGTAAAGCTCTACTGAAAAACAGAACAAACAAACAAACAAACAAAAGACTTTATCTATTTATGTTCAATTAATAACATGTCCACCATTTTTATGATTGATATAAAAATATATATTGTGTTGAATATAATAAAAAATTAGTTCAATAAAAATAAATTTAAAAATAAAATAATACTAAGACAAACATGCAAGAAAGTACTGCAATGAATTAAAGGAGAGAATTTTTATGATTCTAAAGAAAAATTGAAATTATATTTAAACTAGATTGTGGGGGGAGTAAAACTTAGAAAATTGAATCATGCAGGAGAGAAAGGCACCCCACTAAACACAAGAGTCTGAGTAAAGAAAGCAGAGAAACCAAGAATGGGATTACTTATAAGGCTAAGGATACTCACCAGGCTGGTTTTGATAAAACAAGTAAAGAAAAATAAAGTTGGAAAGTCTGCATTTCTTGCAAGTTAGGACTTTTCTTTTCAATGACTGAAGAGAGAAATTAAAGAAGATACTAGAAGGTGGAAAGACCTCTCATGCTCATAGATTGGAAGAATAAATATTGCAAAACTTGATATATTCCTAAAAGCAATCTACAGATTTAATTCAATCCCCCATCAAATTCTAATGGTATTCTTCTTAGAGTATTTTAATCTTAAAATTCTTAAGGAAGTATAAAAGACTCTGAAGTTTCAAAATAACATTAATCATCAAGTCCAATGCTTTTCATATCATAATATCTGACCACAAATTACACTAAAGAGCCATGCTAACAAAAAGCATGGTGTTGATACCAAAATAGACATGTAGACTAATAGGATAGAATGAGCAACACATAAATAGACTCACCATCAAGCCAATTTTTGATAAACCTATCAAAACATTTTTAGGAGGGACGAGAAGACAAATTTTTTCAACAACTGCAAGGCTGAATATTCACATGTTAAAGAATTAAAATAGATTATTGTGTCTCAACCTGCACAAAATAAATTCAAAATGGATGAAAGACCTTAAAAAGAAAACCTGTAACTTTGAAACTACTAGAGGAAAAAAATATTAGTAGAATACTTCAAGAAATAATCATTGGTAAGGATTTCTGAAAAGGATGTCAATAGCTCAGAAAATAACTCCAAAATTTGGCAAGTGAGGTTGCAAACGTGTACAAAGCTTCCACACAGCAAATAAAACAACCATCCAAACAAAGAGGAAGCATACAGAACAGAACAGGGAAAATATTTGCCTAGTTTGACAGGGGATTAATATTCAGAATCTATAAAGGACAAGAAAATTTAAACACCAGAGGCTGAAAAATCGGTCAGTCAATAAATGGACAAGTGACTTAGATCTCAAGACAGCAAATACAAATGGCCAAAAATATATGAAAAAAAATATTTCAATATCTTCAGCCAGCAGAGAACTACAAATTAAAACTCATACTGAAATTCCAGCTCATTCAAGTCAGAATGACTATCATCAAAAATATGGATTAATAACAGTGATGAGGGAGGAACCATTATGTATGCTAGAAGCAATATATTAGTTCAGCCACTATATAACCAGTGAGCATATTTATCAAAAACATAAATAGAGCTACCAGAGGAACCAGTTACACTGCTTCTAGGTATATATAGAAACAATTGTAAGCCAGTACACTACAGAGATACTTCCATATTCATTTCTATTAAAATACTATTCATTATAGCCATAGAGTCAAACTGGAGGTCCACCAATAGATGAGTGTATAAACAAAATCGGGTCTATATGCACAAAATCATTTTATTCAACCCTGAAGAAGAATAAAATTATGTAATTTGCAGGAAAAATAATAGAGCTAGGAAGTATCATGTCAAGTAGAATAAACTATGTTCAAATAAATATCAGATGCTGTCTTTCATAGGAGGAATCTAGATTTAATATATATACATGTATTATATTCATTTTATTGCATTATATATTATATAACATGGAATAGAGATAGAAGTGAGACAGTGTAGGAGGCAGAAGACGTCTACAAAGGTAGGGATAGAAGGAAAAGAAGACTAACATCGCATTTTCTCTCACGTGTACAATCTACATTTAAATAAACACAGAATCCTATAGAGAATATAATCCAATGAATGTTAAATTATGCACACGAGAACACTGAAATTTCATTACACATAAGCATTAACAAGTTCAATGACTGGATCATGAGATGCTTTCTCCTTTGTGTTTTCTACATGTTACACGATGAACTTTATCCATGACATGGTGCTGAATAACTCTGATAACACCACTTAAAAAATCAAGTCAGAAGGCTGGTGAAGTTAAGGCCAACCTGGGCTACATAGCAAAACCTTCTCTAAAGGAAAACATTGTATTACTTTAAACAAAGAAAGATGTTGCTCCCAGTCATTCCCCAGACCTCCTCCACTTCATCCCTAAGCAAATTAACAAAACTGATGGCATCACCTCTCCTTAAGAATAAGAATTTATGAGCATGTGTGCATGTGCGCGCACACACACACACAGAGAGAGAGAGAGAGACAGGTAGACAGATGGACAGACACATACACACAAAGAAGATACAAATTAAAGCAAATAATTTATAACCACATTTTTGAAGCAAGGTTTTCCCAGAGAATGGGAAATGGGGGTGTTTTGTTATATTTTATTTTATTTTATTTTATTTTATTTTATTTTATTTTATTTTTACGTGACAGATCAGCAACATGGTCCAAAATTGCTGAGGAACACTCTCAGTAGTCTAATAAAATACACCAAAATAGTGTAGACAAAATAAAATCTATAGACCAGAGTGAGAGCTCTAGATTTCATTGGATGTTTCTCAGTAGACAAATAAACTATACCAACACTGGGATTTTCCCCAGAAAAAAAATGTCAGGATAAATCCATGGTCAAGGTCAACAGAGACAGGATGTAGACTGTGGCAGTGCTTTAGGTAGTTAACTAAATGCTACCGCCAGCAAGACTCCAAATCGTCATTAGTTTGGAGAGACTGAAGGAACTCTGACACTTAGACTAAGTAGCCAGAGGGCCCAGGACAGCAAGTGACTGTTTCATGCTAAGAAGCACCAGGGGCTTCATTGCCAGGCCAAGCCCCTTCTCACATTGCCAACCTCATTTACATTTTCATCTCTGGTCACCAGGGAGAATTAGAGTACACACCAGCTGCCAGACAAATAGAGATCCTCAGATTGGCTGAGAAAACACGTTCTAAACGTAATTAAGAACAAAAGAAAATACCTTTAACCTAGATGCTCAGTCATTAAATAGGGACAAATATGAGATCATAAATATTTAAGAGATTTAACATTGCAAAAGAAATTCCTTCAACTCAGATAAGAGCTATAACAGAAAGCCAGAAGGACTTTAAAATGTTAATATAGAAAGCAATTGGTTGCAAGTATGGAAAAGAATATGAACAATCGCTGGCTTATTAGTGTGCATCCGGCGCTGGGATGCATAGCTAAATGGGAGAGTACACGCTTACCATGTGGCTCTAGTCGGAGTCCTAGAGCCGAAGCACCAATAAAACCTGAGTGTGCTGGTCAATTGTTGTTCACAACTTAGCACACTCTAGAATTACACAAGAAGAGGAAAGAACGGTAGACGCTACTCAAACCAGATGGGTCTGTGATGGGTTGTCTTGACTGACGGTTAATGTGGGCGGGTCCAGCCCGTTGTGAGTAGAACCAGCCTTATGTAGATGAGCCTGGTCTGTATTAGAAAAGTTGAAAGACAGAGAGGGAGAGAGACAGAGAGAGAGAGAGGCAGAGAGAGAGAGAGAGAGAGAGAGAGAGAGAGAGAGCAGCCTTCCTCCTTGGTCCATGTCTGTGCTCCACCTTGGGCTCCTTTTCCAACTTCCCTCAGTGATGCACTGAAACCTGAAAGTGTATGCCAGGTAAACCTTTCCTCTCCTAAGCTGCTCTTGGTCAGAATATTATATCACAGCAACAGAATGAAACTAGGCAACTGTTCATACTATACAAGAGACTAATAAACATTTAAAATAGACAGAAAGTTTAGTTAGGGAGATTCAAGATCAACCCAGAATTAATAACTTTACTTAATAACAACAAAATTTCTCAAAGATCACAAAACAGGAAAGAAAATACATATCACGAAACACAGAAAACAATGGATACTAAATGCACTCCTAATAAGAACTGTACAATAAAAGAAAGCTATAAAATTTAACAAATGAAAAATAAAACATTTAAATTATTAGAAGGTCAAGCCTAAATGGGAAGATTCAACAAATAAATAGATACAGTTAAAAAAAATAAGCATTTTCCAAACTTAATGTGGGTAATTTCTATAATTCCAATTATAATTCTAAAAACATATTTGGAAATGAAATGCAGGAAAGACTCACGTTGGAAAGGGAAATAGTGTGGAAGAACATGTCTGAGTGTTCTTGGCATCCGACACAAGACCAGAGAAATGGGCGAATATGGAAATATCAGGAAGTAATAAGTCAAACCTGAGAGGAGGGTCCAACGTTTCAGAAAACTGTTGAAATAACAAGCTTGCTATTTATAAACAGAATAAAAACTAAGTTCAACAAATTATGCTTTCAAAAAGTATGTTGCAGTTTAGGGTCTCATTGATGAGAACCTTTATCAAAATACGTTTCTATCCTGCTTGTTTTCCTTTGTCTTCCTCAAGGATCCAGACTCCAGTTTTAAAACTGGCACATTGTAGTTTACCATGGGATTTGAGTATATATAAAGATACTTGTTGACACTTTCTATTAATTCCGTAGTCTATTTCCCCATTGTATTAATTTCCATCATGGTATAGAGGCTAGGATCCAGGACACCACAGCATTCTCCTACTTAGCAAGGCCCCTAGGACCTCTTTTGAGGATTTTTAGTTGTCATTCTTCTGGTGGTTTTGGATTTCTAAAGGTGCTATATATTATTAACTCTCTGTTAAAAATACAGGAGCTAGGCATGCTGGCACACACCTGTAACTCCAGCACTAAGAAGGCAGAGGCAGTGAGAATATGAACTTGTGAGTTCAAGGTTCAAGACTAGCCTGGGCTCTAAAGTGACACCTACTACCAATAAATAAATAAAAAGAAATAAGATGCTGAAAACAATTTATTTTTAACTAAAGTTACTGAAACTGTGTATCAAGCCCAGGTTATAGCTAAGTGCTTCCATGCACAAGACCCTGGGCTTAATACCCAGCTCTACAAAACAAATAAAACCTCACTAGAGAGTACACCAGAGACCTCAGAGCTGAGAGACTCCCAGGACTCACAGGGAGGGAACCTTTGATGAAATGCCCTACAGTAGGGAGAGGGAATTTATAGAGCCTACCTCCAGCAGGAAGACAGGACATCAAGTGAGGGATGGGGTTGCCATCCCACAGTCACACCTCTGACCCATAATTGTTTCTGTCTAAAAGAATAACAGGGATGGAAACGGAGAGGAGCCTTAGGAAAAGAAGGTCCAGTGACAGGCCCAAAGTGGGATCCAGCTCAAGAGGCAGTCCCAAGGCCTGACACCATTACTGAGTCTATGGAGTCCTCACAAAAAGGGATCTATCACGACTGCCCTCTGAAAGACCCAACAAGCAGCTGAAAGAGTCAGATGCAGATATTTGCACCCAACCAATGGACAGACGCAGCTGACCCCTGATGTTGAATTAGGGAAGGCTGAAAGAATTTGAGAAGGACAATCCTATAGGAGGACCAGCAGTCTTAATTAATCTGGACCCCCAAGATCTTTCAAACACTGAACCCCCAAACAGACAGCATACACCAGCTGATATGAGGCCCCCAACACACATACACTAGACAACTTCCAGGTCTGTGTTCATTCAGAGATGATGCACCTAACCCTCAAGAGACTGGAGGTCCCAGGGAGTTTAGAGGTCAGATGGGTTGGAGGGTGGGGACATCCATGTGGAGACGGGGTGTGGTGGGAAAGAGGTGTGGGATGTGGAACAGTTGGAGGGTGGGAGGGGAGGAGCATGGAATGGAATATGAAGTATAAAACATTAATTACAAATAAAATTAAATTATAAAAACAAAAAAATTCACTACAGAAATGTTAACTACTGAGATTTCATCACTACCCTGGAATACTTGCGTGTTCCATGAAATAATGGAATAGCATTATATCCATAAGTATGTACAATTAAAATAGGCTTTAAAATCTTTGTATTAGGAAATAGAATATACAGAACCTTATACCTTACTTAATCTTAATGTAGAAAATGTACTCATGCCAGAAAAAAAGTCTTGAGGTTAAAATATTTGCTGTATAGGTCTTAAATTTTTAATACTGTGAAGGTTGTAAATAAAGAAAATCAGAGTTAACAGACTAAAGCCACAATAAAGTCAAGGCCAGTAGACAGTTAAACAAATCATATGTTAACATGTGTAAGAGGAGAAATGATACACTTAAGATGCTTATGATGGCTTACAATGGTTGATCTCATGATCATCTAACAAAGTAAAATAACCATTTTTTTGTTGTTGTTCATTTAAAGTAAGGGCACACTTGGTGGTAGTGTGAGCACAGGACCCTGGAGGTTGTCCTGTGGTTGAGCCTATCAGAATAAGAAGGAGAAGTGAGTGTGTCTGTCTAATTGCTCATTTGAATGGTCTACTTCAAAAGTGACAGGTGACATTCTAAACTAGGTGGCAGGCTCCGGCTAGCAGGCAGTCAACTGTCAATAGCTCTTCATGCTGAAGTTTGACTAGTCACCCTGCATAAGTCTGTACAGACAACCAGAGTTGCTGTGAGGTCATTGGCACAGAGGTCCTGTCAAGTGCTGACATTATCTCCTCCCTGGCCTCTGGCTCTTACAGTCTTTTCTCCTCTTCTTCCATAGTGGACCCAGAATGTTGGGGGAGGGCATATGATAAACATACTACACACACACACACACACACACACACACACACACACACACACACACGGTCTCCACATCTTAACCACTATAAGACTCCATATTAACTCTGTCCACTGTGCAAAGATGCTTTTGTGATCAGGACTAAGAACTGCACAAATCTGTTACAACAGTGTATCAACAGGGCAGTATGTCACAGTTTGATATACTGTGTCCATTTATCAAAAGAATAATAATAGGTTCATGCCTAAGACCTAGGCATGGGTTCTTGGCCAGATTTACAGTAACAGGTTTGTTTCCTTAACCAGAAAGCTTATTAAAGAGGAGTGGTGGACTTTAATGCAGGCCAGCCCCATTTCTCTTCACACCAAGATTCCCTTTGCTGCTAAACCTGATGTCCTATGCTCAGCACCATTCCTGAGCCTCTCCCTTCACCCCCACGCCACCTCCCCATTGGTGTCAGAGTCACAGCTCTCTTGTCTAGCCTTCTCATTCAGGATCATGAGCCTGCCCCCAGTAGCACAGCTTGTATGACTTTCCATTTGTTTAACTGTTTTGAGCAATTGGGGAGGGGGGGGACACATTGAAAGAATAAATACCAGAAAAATATAAAACAGAAATAGAAAAGGTCTTGCTATCCTAAAACATAAAAAATTTAAAAAAATTAAAAAACAGACAGACTAGGAGCATCTGAAGGGAGAACTTTGAGAAGAGGGATAAGAAATTAGAAAGCAGGTGAGGAAAGCTGAAAAGATGAGCCAGCACACACTCCCAAAAGCTAACATCATGAGCAATAGAAAGAAATACAGCATGAAAACAAATAGTAGATGCTCCTTCCCACAAAATGAATTAAGAAACCAGAGATCTAGTTTAGTGAAAGGCTACCTGCCGAGCCTGCACATGACCTTGAACTCAATCCCCAAAGCATAAAAAATAAAAATTAAAAAGTGATATATATGTAATGTATATGTGTATATGTGTATGTACATTATAAAACAAAAAAAAACAAATATGAAGCTAACAACAGGAGCTTAATAAATATATCAAAAATAATATCCGGGAGCTGGGAAGAAGACCAAGCAGGTATGAGCACTGGCCATCAAGCCTGACAATGTTAGTTAGAACCCCAAAGCCACATGGTGGAAGAAGAGAACTGACTCCCACAAAATGTCCTCTCACCTCCATATGCATGTATGAACATACAGAGATGCACAGACACATACATGCATGCACACACATAGAGATGCACATACAGCAGAAAAGTGAACACTTTTAATATTTAAAAATTCAGAAGACGTTTATACAGTAAAGGCAGGTCTGCATTGGAGAATCAGACAGACACACCAAGTTTCAGAGGAAAGCAATTTGGTGCAGCAATCAACATGATATATTCTGGTGAAGCTGCTTATTCTTAAAACTCAAAATGAAATTATATGAGCATTCATTCAGAATAAGCAATCCACTTACCACAGAGGGAATCAGTGACCTCTTATTTACTTCAATGANTAAAGGCAGGTCTGCATTGGAGAATCAGACAGACACACCAAGTTTCAGAGGAAAGCAATTTGGTGCAGCAATCAACATGATATATTCTGGTGAAGCTGCTTATTCTTAAAACTCAAAATGAAATTATATGAGCATTCATTCAGAATAAGCAATCCACTTACCACAGAGGGAATCAGTGACCTCTTATTTACTTCAATGACATTTACTACCAAATGCTGTGAGCCAGAAGAGATTATAGATAGTTCCTCAGGAGGGATTGAATCCTCCATTTAGCACACCCCTGTCAAATGAGAGCTGTCCACAAAGGAACTTGAAGGAGGAACTCATGGCTTCTAAGAACTGCTGATTTGTGTTGAACTGATTAATATACAGAACTAAAGTTGAACAATCTGCAAGTTTATATACATTAAAGTGTGTCTAAGAATGGCTGAAGACAATCGGGGAGGTCTACCCCAGCATATGCAAAGGCCTGGGTTCTGAAAACCTGGGTTTTATTCCTAGCATACATGTCCACATGCATACACACACATACACACACACACACACACACACACACACACACACACACACACACACCAAGAACAACTAAGAAAAAGATAAAACAAAACACAGACTCTGACAGCATCAGTAGATCATAATAAATAAAATTGACAGTGTTCCAATTTCCTAACCCTTTAAAATGAAATCTAAAGACATCTATTCTTGATGCTTTGAGTGTCTTTCCAGTAATTCCCTCTGGCAGAAAAGGCTCCGTTGGCCATTCCCTGAAGAAGGACTGCTGGCAGTGAGTTATTTTAGGTTTTCTACATCTGAAGTCTTTATTTTCCCTTCATTTTTGAAGGATGTTTTCACTGGAAATAAAATTGTAGGTTGACAATTCTTTGCTTTCAGGGCTTTAAAAATGGCCTTCTGCTTTTTTACTGATCTTCATGGATTCTCTGAGAAATATGAAGTCATTAGACTCATGGTCCCCTTAAAAGTAATGAGTTGTGTTTCTATAACTGCTTGCAAGATTGTTTTTTTCTTTCTTTTTCTTCAGTTTTCAGCAGTTTGTCTTTGATGTATCGAGATGTTTTAGTTCATTTTGTGTTGTTATAATGGACTCCTGCTGTATTCACCCGCTTTTCATTGCTAGAACAAAATATCAAAGACAGGCGATTTCCAAACAGCAGAGTACCAGCTAGGCCTCACGAAAGACAGCATCACAGGAGCATGGAAGGAAGGAGAAAACCACATTACCAAATGGGCAGCCAGCGAGAGAAGGCATTGGGCCAGGCTTGGGGTTTCCTTTGAAGAAATACCAGCATCTGGTGAGAACTACCTTAGTCCCTTCCACCACGGGAGGCCGTGGACCCCTCGGATAGAGGAAGAGGCATAATGGTCCCATTTGGAGTTGTTTTATTATGTGGCCATTTGCCCCTGCAGTAAGTTTCCATTTCTCTTAACAACAGACTTTCCTCTGCCTGTGATGGGTCTCTGCGTCCCCATTACACCATAAAGGAAAGCAAGAGCGAGGTCCATTCTAGCCCTAACAAAACAATTGTTTTCTCCCAGTGCAGGAAGGCACAGGGTCCTAACACAGCTGCTTCTTGCCTCATATATGCAGGGTCAAAAATAGAGCCCCCAACCCTGTTCTGGAAAGAATACAAGAACACATTGGGAACAATGCAAGATAAAAGAGAGGGAAGTTCACCATGTTGGAGGCTTGAAACCCAAATAAAACCCAACCCTCTCCTCCATGCCCAGTCAATGGCACTAGCTCTGGGACCTACTTTTTTATTTGAGAGAAGTCTACCTGCAATGCTTGCCAATAAACATTATGTTCTCTATGTTCTAGGCTGTTTCCCTGTATTTTATTCCTTTAATCTGCTGACTGGTATCACAAAGGCAAACCTTCAGTAGCCCAAGGATCTCTCACTGGTCTCCAAGTCTACCGCCTCCAATCTCTGCACTGAGAACAAAGTCTCAGCCATAGGCTTCGGTGTAGGAATCCCTGAGGACATCTACACTATTGGAAGCATGGACCTGGATCATTCATGAAGAGTAAATGTTCACTGGGTTCATGGTTCTAGAGACCTGGAAGACCTTTATCGAGATGCCAGCTTCATCTGAGAACCTCCATGCTCTTTATAATCCATGATGAAAGCAGCACAAGGTTGTATATCAAGGACACTCAATTACTGTCTTAGTTCCTGTTCTGTTCCTGTAAACAGACACCATGGGCAATGTCACTTAGAGAAGAAATTATTTTACTAGGTGCTTGCTTACAGTTTCAGATAGTAAGTCTATAATGTATAATCATCACGGAAGGGAGCAAGGCAACATGCAGGCAGGCAGGCATGGCTCCTGAGCAGTAGCTGAGAGTTTATATACTGATCTAAAAACAGGAGGCAGAGAGACAGTGAGACTGGGCCTGGTGTGGGCTTTTGAAACCTCAAAGCCACTGTGACACTCTCTGTGACACACTTCTGGCAACAATGCCATCCCTCCTAACCCTTCCTAAAACAGTCCACCAATTGGAATGTAAACATTCAAATATATGCAAACCACCATAATCACTAATGTTACTCTCGGATAATGGCATTCATCCACTCATGAGGGCAGAGTCTCATCTCACTAGGGCTTAATGCTCAACATCATTGATGACAAATTTTGCAATCCATCAAATGTGTGGCACATACTCAGACCCTAGAACTAAGTACAAGGCTCTTTGCATTAATCTTATCTAAGTTGCCCTGAGTTTTATGAATCTATAAGGACTATAAAGAAAAGATTAAAAACTGAAGATTTTCAAACATTTAATCAAGTATTTATTTGCATCCTAAAAATTCTTTCTTTTGGATTTTGATGACATACAATTAGACATTTAAGATGTTTTACTATGGGCAACTCTCCTGGTCCTCTTCAGTTTCTTCTTTCTCTCAGTGGTGTCATTTTTACTCTGAGAATTCACTGTTTCTATCCATGCCCATCTTCATTCTAAGATGATCTGATGGAGTGTTGTTCTAAAGTTTCTCTGTGTATTATTTACATCTTCTGTATTTTTGCTAAAATACATAAAAGGTGTGGTGGTGCACGCCTGTAATTCAAGCACATGAAAAATGGAGGCAGGTAGATCAGGAGCTTTAAGCAATCCTTGCTATGAAGAGTTTGAGGTGAGTCTGAGCTCTATGAGACCCTGTCTCCAAAATAGCAAGCACGAGGGACTAGAGAGGTGACTTAGTAAACCAGACAGCACTTTCCTATAAGACTGAGCATGGTGGTGAAGACCTGTACCCACAGTGCTGGCCAGGTGATGGGAGCAGCCTTGGGCCTTGCTGGACAGCTGTGCCAGCTGTGGAGCTGAACTGATGAGCTCCAGGGAAAGAGCTTATTTTAAAA